>JADBJO010021400.1:17500-29621 GCA_016801955.1 Conus betulinus
TCCCCTGCCTCCTTCCCCTCTCCCCTCCCCTTTACGGGAGCCCCGTCTCTTCCTCATCCCCTGCCTCACCCTTTCCCCTCAACCCCCCTACCCCTTTTTTAGCCCCGTCTCTCCACCCCCTGCCTCAACCCTTCCCCTCTCCCCCTCCCCTAGCCCCGTCCTCTCCATCCCCTGCCTCCCCTTCCCCTCCCCTCTCCTTCCCCTTCATCCCCCCTCCACCCTTTAGTTAGTTACCCCCTCTCCTCTCCCTCCCCCCCTGCCTCACCCTTCCCTCTTCCCCCTATCCCTCAATCCCCTTTAGCCCCGTCTCTCCATCCCCTGCCTCGCCTTCCCCCCCCTCTCCCCCTCCCTCCCCTTAGCCCCCGTCCTCCATCTCCCCTGCCTCACCCTTGCCTCTCCTCCCCATCCCTTCCTCCCCTCTCCCTCTCCATCCCCAGCCTCGTCTCCCTGTCGCCTCAACCCCTGCCTCACCCTTCCCCTCCCCTCCTCACCGCCTCCTCCCCTTTAGCCCCGTCTCTCCCCACCATCCCCTGCCTCCCTTCCCCCTGCCTCCCCTTCCCCCCCCGTCTCCCTCCCCCTGCCTACCCCTTCCCCTCTCCCCCTCCCCTGCCTCACCCTTCCCCTCTCCCCCCCTTCCCCTTCCCCCTCCCCTAGCCCTCCCCATCCCCTGCCTCACCCCTGCCTCACCCTTCCCCTGCCTCCCCCTGCCCCCCCTTTAGCCCCCTCTCTCCACCCCCTGCCTCACCCTTTCCCTCTCACCCCCCTCCCCTTTAGCCCCGTCTCCTCACCCCCCTGCCTCACCCCCTTCCCCTCTCCCCCCCTTCCCTCCCCTTTAGCCCCGTCCTCCATCCCCTGCCTCACCCTTCCCCCTCTCCCCCTCCCTCCCCTTTAGCCTCTCCTCCCCCCTGCCTCACCCTTCCCCCCTCTCCCCTCCCTTTAGCCCCGTCTCTCCCCCCTGCCTCACCCTTCCCCTCCTCACCCTCCCCTTTAGCCCCGTCTCTCCATCCCCTGCCTCACCCTTCCCCCTCTCTCCCCCCTCCCCTTTAGCCCCGTCTCCCCACCCCCCTGCCTCACCCTTCCCCCCCTCCCCCTCCCTCCCCTTTAGCCCCCCTCCATCCCCATCCCCTGCCTCCACCCTTCCCCCTCCCCCCCCCTCCCCTTTAGCCCCGTCTCTCCCTCCCCTGCCTCCCCCTTCCCCTCTCCCCCTCCCTCCCCTTTAGTCCTGTCTCTCCTGACTCACCCCCCTGCCTCCCCCTTAGCCGTCCCTCTCCCCCTCCCTCCCCTTCCCCCCCCCCTCCTCTCCATCCCCTGCCTGCACCCTTCCCCTCTCCCCCTCCCTCCCCTTTAGCCCCGTCTCTCTCCATCCCCTGCCTCACCCTTCCCCTCTCCCCCCCCTCCCCTTTAGCCCCGTCTCTCCATCCCCTGCCTCCCCCTTTCCCTCTCCTCCCCCTCCCCCCTCCCCCCCTTTCCCCCCCCCTCTGCCTCACCCTTCCCTCTCCCTTCCCCCTTTAGCCCGTCTCTCATCCCCTGCCTCACCCTTCCCTCCCCCATCCCCTTCTAGCCCCTTCTCCCCCCTCACCCCCCCTCCCTCCCCTTTAGTCCCTGTCTCCCCCTCCCCTGCTCACCCTTTCCCTCTCCCCCCTCCCCTTTAGCCCCGTCTCCCCACCCCCTGCCTCACCCTTCCCTTCATCCCCCTCCCTCTCCCCTTTAGTCCTGTCTCTCCATCCCCTGCCTCACCCTTCCCCCTCTCCCCCTCCCTCCCCTTTAGTCCGTCTCCCCATCCCCCTGCCCTCACCCTTCCCCTCTCCCCCCTCCCCTTTAGTCCTGTCTCTCCATCCCCTGCCCTCCCCTTCCCCTCCCCCCCCTCCCCTTTAGCCCCGTCTCCCCACCCCCTGCCTCACCTTTCCCTCTCCCCCTCCCTCCCCTTTAGCCCCCGTCTCTCCATCCCCTGCCTCACCCTTCCCCTCTCCCCCTCCCTCCCCTTTAGCCCCGTATCTCCATCCCCTGGCTCGCCCTTCCCCCCTCTCTCTCCCCGTCCCCCTTCCACGACACCCTCTTTTCTCACCATCCCATTGTCCTCCCCCCTCGCCTCTTCCCTCTTTCCCCCTGCGTCCCCTCCTTTCCCCCTCCTCCACCCCCCCCCCCCCCCCCCCCCCTCTCCTCCTCCGTGATTCATGTTTGGTCTGCCCAGCAGGCCCTATGCAAATACGTCACCAAGCCAAACTGGGAGGGATATCTGGTGAAAACTCTGGATCTGTCTAAGCAGCAGACACAGACAGACAGACAGACAGACAGAATGCGCCATATGTATTAGATTAACGGTTGAATCATGTTTTTATTGTATGAGTGAAAATAACAGACATGTATATATGTAACATAAATTCGTATATATAAAAAAAGAACTAACCCTGAATGATTTCCAAGGGCAGATTTTGTTAAATACAAAACGAAAACAGAAAAGCCAACACGGATATTGTACAATAAAAAACAGTCCTGCTGTACAAGAGTCTATTGTCCCTGGTAGACGTAGAAAACGGAAATTCAATTATAACAACAACGACAACTACGGACGACGACGACGACGACAACAACACAAACAACAACACAACAACAACAACAACAACAACAACAACAACAGACTGATGTCTGAAAAAGCCTAAGATATGAGGCAAGTTTTTGGAAGTGAAAAAACAATATCGTGCAAAACGCCTTCTGTTATTTTCCGTTCTTCTCTCTGTCTCTGTCTCTCTCTCTCTCTCTCTCTCTCTCTCTCTCTCTCTCTCTCTCTCTCTCTCCATGATTTAAGCTGCTCATGCCAGCCAAGCAGTTGCCGGCATATTGCCACGAATACATGCGCCGTCAGATTTATGTACATACGTGTGAATGCAAGTGTTAGTATGTATGCACGTGCCAGGAAAACCAATAACAGTGGGCTTGGTCCAACGCGTTGTTCCATGAAGATGATGACCACAGTCTGGACAATCGAGATGAACGAGCCTCCGCTGTCCGCCCTCTTCCCGTGCGTGTTGTTGTCTGGAGGAGGTATGAATTTCTCCGTAATCTGTCTGTCTCTCTGTGTGTGACTGATGTCGTGGTCATAACTGCGAATCAGAGAGAGAGAGAGAGAGAGAGAGAGAGAGAGAGAGAGAGAGGAGAGAGAGAGAGGAGAGAGAGAGAGAGAGAGAGAGGAGAGAGAGAGAGAGAGAGAGAGAGAGAGAAAGAGACTCAGCTCAACTCAACTCAACTCAAACTCAACTAGTTTTAAATCGCAAAGGCCACTGACCCATCTGCAGTGAGGTCAACAACAAAAAGCAGAACGCATGCGCACTCGACGCATACACTGAAAATCAGAAAAGAAGAATTTGCATAACAAAAATCTATGTTCTTCCTGAAATTACTCTAGCATTTGTGTGTTCACTGATAGCAGTTCTACAGGGCGAGTTACGAGAGAGAGAGAGAGAGAGAGAGAGAGAGAGAGAGAGAGAGAGAGAGAGAGAGAGAGAGAGAGACAGAGAGAGAGAGAGAGAGAGAGAGAGAGAGAGAGAGAGAGAGAGAGACTATGCAATGTAAGCTTTTTCATATGAATTAACATGTCGAGCTTTCCCTAGATTTAAAGATGCTGCTGACCTGTCCATTGTGTCCATGTCTTTTTCTATTTTACTCACGAGCTTCTGTTTTATTGGTGCGTTGATTACTTGTTCCTAAACAAGTGTTTACTCACTATTCCTGTGGAACAAGTTATATTTTTATATTGGTCATTTGGATGACTGCATGTGGATGTGCTGACGAAAGCTGTGTTCCCATTAAGCATTATGTTCCCTAATGCTAAGAAAATAGACATTACCAGGTACGTTAGTCTGAATACCTTGTTAAACGGTTGCAATTATATTAATTCCCTGTGAGATTTGTTGATAACGGAAACTATCTACCATAAGCCCACCTTGAGGAGTTATGGACGTCAACTGACCATTCAAATTTCCAGAATTCTCTAGTTCGTAATGTCCACATTATTGTTCTTATTTATTCTGATTAGTTTCCTGACGTCCTATTGCGTTAGTTTAGGCATTGATGATGTTTTCCGCAATACATCAAAGCTATAACCCATCGGGAGTGTGCATCGATTGCTATCGTTACTGTTGTCTTATATAGACTGCTATAGACACTACCCTTCTGTTGACATCTTCGTTTGAGACTGCGTTTCCACGTAATAAATAACGTCCACTGTCGTTTCAAAACATTTCCATGTCTTTAACTTGTTGTGCGCCCCAAAAAACGAGAATCTTGGGGTATGCAGCCAATGTATGTATCATCATTTGTTGGATTTTTATATCGGAACTGAAAATCCACGCAGTGCCATCGTTATTCTGAGGGAGTAGCCTAATCGCCTGGTGTATTCTTTTCCTGTTGTTAATATTGATAAGCCGCCAGATAATTTCTGTCTTCAGGATATTCTGGTCTGCAATGTGTGTGTGTGTGTGTGTGTGTGTGTGTGTGTGTGTGTGTGTGTGTGTGTGTGTGTGTGTGTGTGTGTGTGTGTGTAACATACACACACATCTGTGCACGTACATATAGATATATGCATGTATGCAGACATATCCTATGTATATGGAATGAATGTAGATACAAACGAGAGAAGCCAACACACGAGCTCATAAACCGTATTTACAGGTAACCCCCATCTACACTATTCCCTTCCCTCACAGACTTGCATATATGCAACTTCCTCCTTTCTCCATAACGTCCCTTCTCTTCTGCTTGTTCGTGTTTCGATTTTCTGGTCTGTATCTTCTTTATCTTGCTTTTCTTCTTTGCTGTCATGTTTTGTCTTGCTGTCTCTTTTTCTTCTCCTTTATCTCCTTTGTGTGGTTGATGGTTCTTCTTCTTCTTCTTCTTCTTCTTCTTCTTCTTCTTCTTCTTCTTCTTCTTCTTCTTTTTCTTCTGCTTTTTGCCCCTCCACCCTCTCCCCCTTCTTGTCTTTGTCTCTGACCCTATGTGTCTGTCTCCCTCTCTGTCTCTCTGTCTCTGTGTCTCAGTGTCTCTGTCTGTCTGTTTGTCTGTCTCTCTTCGTCCAGGCTTATTGGAGCATTTGCGCGCATGAAGCAGTTGCCAGTATATTATTACCACGGGGAGAGCGCGCCGAAAGATTTATGTGCATACGTATGAATGCAGGTGTTCGCAGGTATGCATGTGCCAGGAAAACCAATAACAGTGGGCTTGGTCAAACGCGTGTCCGTGCGGAATGGTCAGAGTCTGGACAATGAAGAGGAGCGATTCATTCCCTCCCCGCAGAGAGAGAGAGAGAGAGAGAGAGAGAGGAGAGAGAGAGGAGAGAGAGAGAGAGAGAGAGGAGAGAGAGACGGAGAGAGAGAGAGAGCGAGCAGACATACAGAGAGAGAGAGATAGAGAGAGAGTGGTGTGTTCGTGCATGCGTGCATGCGAGCATGCGTGCGTGGGTGCGTGCGTGCGCGCGTTCGTGCGTACGTACGTGCGTACGTGTGTGTGTGTGTGTGTGTGTGTGTGTGTGTGTGTGTGTGTGTGTGTGTGTGTGTGTGTGTGTGTGTGTGCATGCGTGCCTGCGTTCTTGTGTGTGTGTGTGTGTGTGTGTGTGTGTGTGTGTGTGTGTGTGTGTGTGTGTGTGTGTGTGTGTGTGTGTGCACGTTTGCGCGTACGTGCGTACGTGTGTGTGTGTGCGTGTGTGTGCGTGCGTGCGTCCGTTTGTGTGCGTGTGTGTTTGTGTGTATGCGCGTGCGTGCGAGCGTGTGTGTGTGTGTGTGTGTGTGTGTGTGTGTGTGTGTGTGTGTGTGTGTGTGTGTGTGTGTGTGTGTGTGTGTGTGTGAGTGTGTGTGTATGTATAAGGAAGAGCGGAGTGTTTCTTGTTTTGGAAAACCACTTGGCAGACACCGTCTGGCAATCTGTGCTGTATAAATATTTAATAAGGCGACCAGGACAGTAGCGTACTTATCACATGTAACCAAGCGGAATCTCTCCCCTGTCTCACTCCCCCCCCCTACCCACCCATCCCAAACCCACACACACACCCACATACCTCATGACCGTCTGAACCCCCCCCCCCCCCCCCTCCACTCTCCGTCCCTCCTCTGCCAATGGCATCACACTTCTATGCAGCTTATTCTGGCTCCTACTGACACACCCACACCCAGGAGTTTGTAGGGCACAAGGCAGTGAGGTAGAGAAAGGAAGGTAGGGTACTCTTTCTTTCTTTCTGCGTACGCAGGCTGATACTCCTGCAGACACTGCCTGTATAGACAGATAGTGCAGTTGTGCGTGTATGACCGTTTTTTTTTTTTTTTTATCCCGCCATTAAGGCAGCCATACTCCATCTTTGTGGAAGATGCATGCTATGTGTAACGTGTCATCCATACCAACGGCCAAACTTGGCCTTCTTTTCCGAAAGTTGGTGATGGGATTTCACGTGTGTGCAAGATGTTATGCGAGCGTTCACGCACGGAACCTCGGTTTATAGTCTCATTCGAAGGACTGTATGGGGAATGGAGTCAGAACCAATGTTAACTCCGAGGGAAAAAGATCCCCCCGTACCGAAAGGAAGGATGCTCAACTTCTTCTGGTCATTAGCGAACTTGGGGGGTATTACGAGTTAGATGGGGATGGTGGTAGTGGTGGTGGTGGTGGTGGAGGGTGGGGTGATGGAAAGCAAGGGTAGGGAGAAGGGCTGGTATCGGGGTGGGGGGTGGGGGTGGGTGGGGGATGGGGGAAGGGGGGGTGGGAGGGGAAGGTGAGAGGGGTTTGACATTGTCTTGTCTAGTCACTTCTAGGAGGTATCAGTGTGTAGATACAGAGGAAAGAGAGTGCCTCCCATCCCCTTCCAGTCCCCTGCCCCCTCCGCGCCCCCACCCCCACCCCCTCCCTCGCCCTTGTTGCCGTACTCAGAAAAAAGCGAAACACGAAAAAACACAACAATGAAACTACTGTGTTTCTCATTACATTTCTCTCTCTCTCTCTGTTTCTTTACGTCTCTGTCTGTCTGTCGGTTTGTCGGTCAGCCCGTCCATTCGTTTGTCTGTCTCTTTTACTATATCTCTCTCTCTTTCTCTTGCTCCCATTTTCTCCTGTCTTCCTGTCTTTGTAACACGTTTTAAACAGACGGGAAAAACACACACGCACACACACACACACACACACACACACACACACACACACACACACACACACACACACACACAACCGCAGAGAGAGAGAGAGAGAGAGAGGAGAGAGAGAGAGAGAGAGTTAAACGTAACACACACACACACGCACACACACACACACACAACACACACACAACACACACACACACACACACACACACACACAGAAAACATACATGCTCACGCGCGCTTACACACACACATACACATACAGAGTATTCTCTTTGACCACCATGACTGGACATTTAAGTGAAGAAAAACGACAGAGATGGAATAGAAAACGGAAGAGTAATTCATTTAAGCCTCAGCCCGTCAGGAACCCTCAGGAACAATCACATCAAAGTACTGCAGCAATTCACCAATCATCAAGGATCAAATCATATACATCGGGAGAAAAACCCAAAAGGAATAGTTCACAACAGATTTACCGCCAGTGTTGAATACCGAAATAATTTTACGATTTCTTATCATCAAATTATGTCAGAAGAAAAGGAATAGTTACAGTAGGAAGACTTGGTATTCCTCTGAACCCGTATGTTTGTACAGAAAAAAAATTCATAAGGTCCACAAATCATGTATACTGAGGGGAAAACAACCTTCAGATAAAGGCGTGTGGATGTCAATATCATTTCAGTAAAATCAATTCCCATCAGATCTCTAAGCTCGACAAAACAAATAACATGAAATTACCAGCCGCCTTGGCGAAGTGGGTAGCGTCGCGGACTCCCGGCTGGGAGGTCGTGGGTTCGAATCCCATCAGAAGTCATGTGGGTTTTTCTGCCCCGACCGGCTCCTACCCCAGAGTTGAGTTTGCTGCGGACTCAGTTGGAAAGACTGGGACCACACAGTCGAGTTTCATCCACTGAATGGATGCGTTTCTGAGAGTGTTGCTCAAATTTCCTGACCAACACTGCAGGTGTCTGTATCTCTCGGGGCTGGTTGACGCCGGGATATATTATGAAAGGAAGCGTAGAGTACAGCCCTGTCATGTAGTATCAGAATGAAATGGAAATCCGTAACATCATCTTAATCATCCTCATTCTCATCGATCAGCGTTAAAAAAAAAAAAAAAAGGTATCAAATTCTATGGCCCTTCATGCCCTGCTCTCATGGTGACCTCAGTTTCGATGTCCTCTCCACGTCTGTGGCCTTGGTTTGGTTCGGTCGGGTTCACCGGTATTGGCGAGAGTCCATGGGGGCTGTCGTTGGACGGACGTGGTGCGCGCCTCCCGGAGAGAGAGCTCACTCACGCCGGCTCCGCGACTAAGCAATTATTGTCGTCAGTAGAGGCTTAGTAGGCGGTGTCCTGCGTATGTTAGATCAGAACAGGCGCCACTGAAGAGGCAACCCACCAGAGGAGACACTGCATTGCTGCCGAGTCACTGTGTGGTGGTATTCTGTGGTGCCTGATCTGATCCACACATACTCAGAACATTATTCACCGAGCCCCATACTGACGACAAGAATTGCTAAGTCGCGGAGCCAGCGTGAGTGAATAGGGGAGAGTGGGTGCGGATGGAGATGGGGGCTGCCGCATGCTGGGATGAGATGAGAGTGTGTGGGATGGGGGATGACCAGGTAGTTCTGAGGGCCAGAGGCATTTCATGTTGTTACTGATGGGTTGTTTACATTTTGCATGTTGTTTTTTCTCTCTCCCCCGTTTTGGCCTGTCCTATTTTTTCTCTACCCTCACCCTGATTTGTTTACTTATAGTATGCATTTGTTTTTGTCCATTTTATTTACAGTATGCATTTTGTTTTATGCCCATAGGGCTGGATGTAAAAAAAAAAAAAAGGCATTTATGTTTATCCCACCACCCTCTATAAATAAAAATGTCGTTCTTTCGTTCCCTCCGGAGGGCGCCACTACGTCCCGTCTAGTGACGGCTCCCGTGACTTTTTACCGATGCCGGTGATACAGACAGACCCAAACCAAGGGCAATGGCGTGGACAGGAAGTCGAAAGTCGAAACGGAGGCACCACGACAGCAGGGCATAAACTTGAGGCTTTTTAAAAAAATGCTGATTGATGAGGATGATGAAGATGATGACATGGATTTATATTCTGGCCCGAGACAGGGCTATGCTTACTTTCACAACATATCCCGGCGTCCACCAGGCTCAAGAGATGCAGACTTCTTAATCAGGATTTTGGAGCAGCATTGTCCGAGACTCATCCATTCAGAGAATGAAACTCGACTGTGTGGTCCCAGTTTGCCTAAGCTGAGCCCGTGAGCTCATAGCAAACCTTAGCGCTGGGTAGGAGATGTCAGGGGAGAGAAATCCCACAAGTAAGTGGCTCCGATGGGTACCGAATTCTCAACTTTCAGCCAGGATTTCGCGCGACGCTGCCTCCCATGTTCTTCAATTCAATCAAATGTATGGACTGACAACAAACAGCAGCTTTGTTTCGTCGCTAGACTTTTTAATCAAATAACAAAACAGGCCCAGATGCTTTACGAATCTTAAAGTACAATTTCAAAGAATGCGTTACATAGCACTTTTGTCCAGATCTTTGCAAACAGAGAAAAATAAAGCTTAAACGTGCAGATGTTAAGATCCCCCAATACTAATTAACATCGAACTACAGGCATTGTAGCACAGTTATGCGTCGAGGTTTTCATCGTACTTCAGTATCTCCTATTCCAAACACTAGATCATTACTTTCGCTGACATTGATCTTTAACTGATGTTTGTAATTCAGCCACAGTCTCTGTCAACTACACAGCACTGACTGGTATTAAAAGAACGAACAGTTCAAAGCATCAAACACATATTCTGGCGCTAGCGATTTCTTCTATTCCCAAGCACCTGTACAGCAGTTCGTTAACAGGAAAAAAAAAAAAAACAGCGGTAGAACAACGCACCTGAAAGTCAATGCTTGTTTACGGATCAGTTTCTGAGCGTCAATATTGATCAGACTTAACGACAAGTCAAACAACACACTCAACAAGTCAAACAACACACTCAACAAGTCAAACAACACACTCAACAAGTCAAACAACACACTCAACCAAAGTCAAACAACACACTTGAGCGTCAGTACTGATCAGACTTAACGACAAGTCAAACAACACACTCAACAAGTCAAAACAACACACTTGAGCGTCAATATTTGATCAGACTCAACGACTGGTCAATCATCACACTTGAGCGTCTGTATTAATATTTTGATCAGACTCAACGACAAATCAAACAACACGCTTAAGCGTCAATATTGATCTATTGATCAGACTCAACGACAAGTCAAACAACACAATTGAACGTCAATGTTCTCCGCAGAACAGAGAGAGGTGGCTCAGTGGATCACACACTCACTAAGGAAGTGAGAGATTCCGGGGACGCTGGTTCCAGGACGGTTCTGTTGGTCGTTGTCTCCCTGTTTCCGTTAGGCTTCAGGAGGGGTCCGAGTGCTAGTGTTTCGGATGAGAAGGCAGTCTTGAGATTCTGTGTGTAGAAAGAAAATTAAAAAAAAAAAAGGTTGCATTTGAGTTGTGTGTGTGTGTGTGTGTGTGTGTGTGTGTGTGTGTGTGTGTGTATGTATGTGTGTGTGTGTGTGTGTGTGTGTGTGTGTGTGTGTGTGTGTGTGTGTGTGTGGTGTACGTGTGTGTGTGTGTGTGTGTGTGTGTGTGTGTGTGTGTGTGTGTGTGTGTGTACGTGTGTGTGTGTGTGTGTGTGTGTGTGTACGTGTGTGTGCGTGCGTGCGTGCTTGCTTGCTTGCGTGCGTGCGTGCGTGCGAGCGTGCGTGCGTGCGTCATATCTGTATGATATCGCACATATGCGTGTGTGTGTGTGTGTGTGTGTGTGTGTGTGTGTGTGTGTGTGTGTGTGTGTGTGTGTGTACATGTGAGTGAGCGACATGTGAGTGTGTGTGTGTGTGTGTGTGTGTGTGTGTGTGTGGTGTGTGTGTGTGTTTGTGTGTGTGTGTGTGTGTGGTGTGTGTGTGTGTGTGTGTGTGTGTGTGTGTGTGCGTGCGTGCTTGCGTGCGTGCGTGCGTGCATAAGTTTTGTGTGTGTGTGTGTGTGTGTGTGTGTGTGTGTGTGTGTGTGTGTGTGTGTGTGTGTGTGTGTGTGTGTGTGTGTGTGTGTGTGTGTGTGTGTGTGTGTGTGTGTGTGTGTGTGTGCGTGTGTAAATCAAGTTGAATAAATTGTTGAGAGAGAGAGAGAGAGAGAGAGAGAGAGAGAGAGAGAGAGAGAGAGAGAGAGAGAGAGAGAGAGTGGAACCCCGTTGTTGATCAGGTCCAAAGTGGTTGTCACGTCCAGCATCACTCAGTGTGCGAGAAAAATGCCCTTCTTCAAGGGACTCAACTCTCATGCGTCTCCCATTTCCTTGAGGGGTGGTGGTGGTGGTGGTGGTGGTATTATTGTTGTAAAGTGTTCAGTACACGTTCAGAAAATTTTCAAGTCTACTTGAGCTCAGTCCTTGGAAGATGGTTACAGGAGGGAGTTGGGGGAGGGGGGGGGGGGGGGGGGGGAGGGAGGGGGGGTGGGAGGGGGAAGGATGAGACTTCATGTAGGTCTAATCACCGTCTGGGGTATTTTTGTTTCCTCCTCACGTGCACTTCTGCTGGGACCAACAGGTAGCTGAACAAGGTTCTCTTCAGGCCACGCCCAATTTTAACCCCGCCCTCGTTCACCCCGTAAACATCAGTACTCCTGCCACCCCCCCCCCGCCCGCTCCCCCCCCCCAGCCCCCCGTCTTTCCTGCATCCAACTCTGCACCTCCCTCCCTCAATCCTCTTTTTTTTTTCTATAAACAGTTCTACGACTGAAAAGCTTTTTTCTGTAGTTTTCAATCGATGTATCGCGTTCTTTCCAGGAGACTACTGGAACACGTCTCTTGACAAACCTCTTTTTGTATGTCTCTACTCTCTGTGTCTGTATGTCTGTCTGTCTGTCTCTGTTTCTCTCGTTCTGTCTATGTGTCTCTGTTCTTGTCTCCTGTCTCTCTCTATTCT
>JADBJO010021401.1:0-29614 GCA_016801955.1 Conus betulinus
ATATAAAAAAATAAAAATAATAAATAATAAAAATATAATAATTAAAAAAACAAAAGATACATAGAAATAATACAAATAAAAAAAATATATAAAAAAAATAAAAAAAATAAAAAATAACAAAATTATAACTTAAAATACTAAAAAAAAAAAAAATATAAAAAAAAAATATTAAAAGGGGAAAAATAAAAAATATTAAATAAAAAAATTAATTAAATCAATAAAAAATAAAAAATTATATTTAAAAATATTAAGTAAGCTATAAATAAAAATAATTAAAATAAAAATTAATAATTTAAATTATAAAATAAATTAATAAAATTATACCATTTAGACCAAAGAAAAATATATTAATAAAATATAAAAAATAAAAAAAAAAAACAAAATGTATTAAATAACAAAACAATTTAAAAAAAAACTCACCTTACATCCCAAAATCCAACACCCACACTAAAACTGGTACAAACTTATTATATCACTAAAAAATATTAATACCAACCAAAATAACAAACTATAAAAAATTATTTTTACCCAACCCCACACACCCTACCCGTCACATAAAAAAAATCCTTAATAATCAAAATTGTCAATGTTTCCCTCCTTCCTTTCACACCGGTATTACCCTCAACGTCCTCAAACAAAAAAAACACCCCCCCCTCCCACAACCACTTCCCCTCCTTACCCCCCCTCAACCATAACACTCCCACACTCCTAAAACATAAAAAACTATACTCACACCCCCTACAATAACAAACATAAACCACCCATCAAATATCCAACCCTCAATATAAACAATCCATCCCACAACAAAATAATACAATCACCAACTAACAAAACAAAAAAAAAACCAATTACATACTTCTTAACTCTCACCCTAAATTTTTTTTTTCAAATTTAATCACCAATCTATTTTTTTAAAACCAACCACATAATTAAAATTTATAAACACAATCACACAACCATCGGTACCAATATTAACTAAAAAACACCTAATCATCTAACCACCACCAAAAACACCACAACATTAAATCAACAAATCAAAACAACCAATTAACCCCTATTATAACAACTCAAATTAACACTTTCCTCCAAAACAAGTAAAAACAAACAAATAAACATTCAAAAAAACAACATTAACCAAAAACATACAAACAACAAACCCCTCCTCAACTAACTCTTTTCCACTTTCTACCCACCTATGCATTGTCCACTAGAAAAAAACATAAAAAAAAAATTCAACATATTAAAAAAAAAATCCCTATGTGAAGACGGTGGTTTTTTTCACGTTTCCAGTATGCCTACGTGGTCCTCAAAGCCCTTAATATTGGCATGGACAATAACTTAATTGTACAACATGGCTATTCAAAACACTAACACCCGCCCATCTCCAGTCCTTTGTGGAGGTGGGCGGGGTGTTTAGTAGTTGTTAAATCCACTTTTAGGGCCGGCACTTCTGTCCTCCTGCGACGAAATATCTGAACACGCATTTTTTACCAATGTGTGTGTGTGTGTGTTATCTGTTTTTAGTTTAAGTGTGTTCACATGGACCACGGTTTTTGTTTATTTTTGTTTTTATTCTTCTGTTTAGTCTTACGCGAAGGAATCGGATTGGACCACGGTCTTCTAGGAGGATGGGGCAGTGTTTACTCAGAAGAGAGAGAGAGAGAGAGAGGAGAGAGAGAGAGATAGAGAACGATCTGTTACGAACGTGTTCAGTTTCATGTGAGTATGTCTGATCAGAGAGACGACAGGCGAGGGACGGTGATCTCCCTTGAGCATTGTGTTAGCCAACAAGACTCCTCATTGTGGATGACGGCTACAGAATAAATAAACAGGAATCGAGGAAAGTTGGTGCATCAGTCCACACACACACACACACAGACGCTGACGCGCGTGCGTGCGCGCTCGAGCATGCACGCACACCACGCACGAACGTACGCTCGCTCGCGCACGCACACGCAAGCATGCATGCACGGACGCAAGCACGGACGCACGTACGCACACACACACACACACACACACACGCGCGCGCGCGCGCGCGCACACACACATATACTTTCAGCCAGTCCCGACAGATCAGTCGCTTTGACGACTGTTTCAACCAGGCAGAACGTCGGTTTGCTCGCGTGATTTCACACTGTCCTTTTTCGAACTGTCGTTTCAAGTACCGTGTTTTTTACGTGGTGTTCACTGGCATTCTGGCTCGTTTCGGTGACGCTGCCTTCACTTTTCAGTCTTGTCGTTTCAAAAAGACTTGCCATTGGGGAACAGTAATGATATATTACGATGGTATACTAGAAAGGACAGCGTCTACTGACGTTTTTGTTAGCAAGTCTCTTCGGAAGTACCGGTCGAACCCGATCCCAAACGTAGCGTCTGTCATAGTAAACGTACATCTCAAACGGACTTCGGCATCCAGTTAAACCCGACCGTTCGAGATACACCGTGATCTATTCGAAACGGACAGTTAGTATCCTCCAACCAATCAACGCTCAGCATTGAGCCAACACCCATGGACACAAGGAAAAAATGGCGTCGTCCAGCAAGGCGGTCAGACTGTCCGATTCGGAGACCAAACATTTGATTGAATCGTACCAAGGCCATGATGTACTAATTGTACAGACCTTTGAAGCGGCATGTGGGATCAAACTCGAAGGTTTTAAAACTATCGTGAAGCACTCCGTCCGTTCGACACTGACTGGTCGGACCGCACAGGTTCAAAACGTTTCGTCTCAACTGTACGGACGAAAAGGCTCGTGTGTCAGCAGCTTAAAAGGTTCAGTGGAGCAGGTGGCCGTTGCCCCCCCCCCCCCCCCCCCCCACGCCCCCCCTGCCCCCCCCCCCCCCCCCCCCCCCCCCTCTTCCCGCCCTCTCTCCTCCCTTCCCGCCTCTCTGTTACTATCTACGGGTAGAGAGACCAGAGAGGGTCTTGGTGAAGTCCTTTCTCTTTCTTCTGCTGCGTACGCAGGCTGATACACCTGCGGACACTCCCTAATGGACAGGCAAGTATTAATCCCATCTACCCTACAAAGGGAGTGGAGTTTTTGTGTGCATAACCGTTTTTTTTAACCCTGCCATTAAGGCAGCCATACTCCATCTTCGGGGAATGAGTGAAGTCAAAACCTTCAGTAAATACATTTGAAAGTGAGGTGACCGCAGGGCACAAAGTGAAACAAATTTTAAAAAATAATTTCAAGTAACTACGCCGGTTAACATGGACAAAATTGAAATTCTAAGACGAAACACGGCGCATTTTCGGACTTCTTCGATCGCTCTTCTTCAGGCAAGATGAAGATCATTCAGGACAATGACAACGAAGGAATGGAAGCAATCACAAGAGAACCAAATCGCACACGAACACGTTTTGTTTTCATTGTCCTAAACGTTGTTATGTCTTGCCTGAGAAGACCTAGGAGGTCGAAACGCGTCGTGTTTTGTCTTGTAATTGGTTTGTCCATGTTAACCGGTGGAGTTACTCTAAAACTGCTGTTAAAATTCAGTGAATGTGTTGAACTCTGACATGAAGGTTTGTTCACGCTTTTGCTATGGGGAACATTGGAAGTTCAGCGGACTGTTTTATTTTGGTTAAAGTGTTGCATGCACATCGTGTTTTGTGTGGTTCTCGTTCATCATTTTTACTATATGTCCTCCTCCTCTTTGCCCCCCCCCCCCCTCCCCCCCCCACCCCCCCCCCTTTGCCCACCCCCCCCCCCCCCCCCCCCCCCCCCCCCCCCCCAAGGCTGTCACAGGATGAATCTAAATCGTGTGTGTGTGTGTGCGCGCGCGCACGTGCGCGCTACGGCTTCCTGATGAAAGCTATTATAGCCGCCGAATATTTTTTTTTAACAAGTATGTTTTATGACTGCGAGTGCAAAGTCTCTCTCTCTCTCTCTCTCTCTCTCTCTCCAGCCGTTTTCATTTTTATGTATTTTGTATATTAAGTCTTTGTGGTTGTTGTTTTCCAGCTTTTAATTATCTTTTGTCTTAGAGTGTGGGTTGTCTTGTATTTACAACCAGTTTTCGGTAACGTGTGTGCGTCCGCGCGCGCGCGTGTGTGTGTGGTGTTGTGTGTGTGTGTGTGTGTGTGTGTGTAATTGGGCGTATGTGTGTGCATGTGTGTTCATGTGCGATTTTGTGTGTTTTGTGTATATGTGTTTGCATGTGCGTACGTGCGTGCATGTGTATATGTAACTGTGTGCATATATGCATAGGTGCTGCTTGTGTACGCATACATGCCTGCGTGAGAGAGAGAGAGAGAGAGAGAGAGAGAGAGAGAGAGAGAGAGAGAGAGAGAGCTCGCGCGCGCAAATGCGTGCATGTGTGCGTCCAGGTGGGCGGGAGTGTTTGTGCAAGCGCGCGTGTGTGTGTGTGTGTTTGTGAGTGAGTGTGCGTGTGTGTGTGTGTGTGTGTGTGTGTGTGTGTGTGTGTGTGTGTGTACATGGCGTGCGTGCGTGCGTGAGTGCGTGCGTGTGTGTGTGTCTGTCTGTCTGTCTGTCTGTCTTCATCCGCAGCATGTGGCGACTGAGCGAGTACTCGTCTTTCAGCTGTTAACTCTTTCTTAACGCCATCCATTGCCTTCCTTCTTCTGCCTGCCCCGTCCTTCTTCTCGTCTTTCCCAGCGGTCAGCGCCCCTTTGATGTGTCGCCGTCTCCGCTTGTAGTCACCTGCAACACGCACCTCCAAAGGTCAGATACCCAGGCGAGAGGAAGCTCCCGGATCCCGCCCCCCCCCCCCCCCCCCCCCCCCCCTACCGGAAGGGAGATCAATCACGACAAACTAGGGACGGTGATCTCCCCTGTTGTTTCTGGGCCGCTGACAGGCCTCCATTGATTACGACGGCAACGGGATAATTAACTTCATCGACTTGGCTTAAGAAAGGCTTAGGGAAATGAGTTCGCAGCGCGTCCACGAAAGAGAGTTAAAGGGCAGATAAGTTTGTAGCTCGTGTAAGAACGAGTGAGGGACACGGGGTGGTTGTTAGTGCATGGAAGAGTTAGGGGAAATGGATGTGTAATGCATGTAAGAAAATATAAAGAGTGTAAGCTCATGATGCATTGAAGACCATTTAAAAAGAAACACCTAAAAGACAAATTTGGGAGTCCACGGAAGAAAACAGGCAAGTATATCAACAATTCATCTGAGAAGAAAAAAAAAAGGAAAACGAGGTGCTAGTCTATCACATATGAAGGGGGAAAAGTTGTTAATGCATATGAAAAAAAAAAACAGTGGGGAAGGATGTTGGTTGTCTTGTTAGTTTAGCTATGAAGAGTTTGAAAATAAGTTTTTTGTTGAACGTCCAAACAAAGAAACAAACAAAAAATCGGTCGGGAAATAAGTTGTAGTCCATCTAAGAAAAGCATTAGAGAAATCAGTTTGCGCTGTGTGTAACAATGGCGGCGGAAACGGAGGGGGGGGGCGTGGTTAGGGCAGGAGGTACTTACAGCCCCCACCCTCACCCCCCGAACCTTCATAAAGATATTGTAAAAGAGGGACCAGACAACATTCTGCTCCCCCCCCTCCCCTCTCCCATACTGTTTGAAGCCGAAAACTGTGGACTGACATGCTTTCGATGAGCACCCCCATCGCCCACATTTTTACAGTTGTTCGGAAGATGTGAGAAGGCTCCCTCTAAAAATTAGAGAGAGAAAAAACAACGCAAACAAACAACACACACACACACACACACACACACACCACACACACACACACACACACACACACACACACAAAACCCAGTCTTCTCCCACCTCAACTTTACAAGCATTTTGGACATCCATTCCCTCGTTACTACCCTTGAACCCACTTTTATAAAAAGAAAATTGGGAGAGTGCCGTGATGTCAGTTCAGTTCAGACCCCCCACCCCCCACCCCCACCCCATCCACCCCCATCCCCTCCATGCAAAACTTTTCCGACGTCATTTGTAAGAAAGGGTAAGGGTAATGATGCATTCGCCGTGGACCACAAGAAAGCATTCTGAAAGTTGCAAGTTAGCAGTTCATACTATCAGAAAGAAGGAAAGAAGAAAGAACTTCGTAGTACATGAAAGAAATAGGGAACTACGTTTGTCTGTCCATCTCAGGCAGTGAAAGGGAAGTAATGTTGTGATCAGCCCAGAAATGCTCTGTTCAGAAAACGTCTGTAACCAAGATAAGAAACTGTGTTGGCTCTGTCTGGCTGTATCCGGAGTTACGGTTGCTTTGGGCTGAAATGTGAAACGTGAAACCCCATACATGAGTTGTCCTGCGTGGACTTCGTATTCGAGCACGTGGCTCTAATCTCCTGATCAGCACAGCAGGTGTTCGTATCTCTCGGTCCCTGGTGGACACTGGGAAGTGGGGGTGAAACGAAGTGATATGGGTGTGGCTGCGGAATGGGAGCTGGAATGAGGACGTGGCAGTACTCCCTCAGATTTCGGTTTGGCATTAGACCCACTGCGACACGGGGCTGGGCTCTTTGGTGTTTTGGGGGGAGACCGGAGGCATCCTCTCTCTCTCCTCTCTCTCTCTCTCTCTCTCTCTCTCTCTCTCTATCTGTCTCTGTCTGTCTGTCTGTCTCTCTCTGTTCAAATTGATGTATGTCCGGTGCATGGGGAATCATGGTATTTGTTGTGTAGATTGCCTAGTTGCATCGCTGTTAGATTCTTCTGATCTGTTTTTTTTTCTTCTTTCCTGTCTTTTAATTTAAATTAAGATTTTCTACATTTTTTTTTTCCATATGATATTTAACATTTCTTTTTCTCTCTTACGTATCAGTGTTGATTATGCAATCCACCGATGTGTTTTATAGTTGTTGAATTTTTTATGTCACTAAGCACATCATA
Organism: Conus betulinus; assembly: GCA_016801955.1. Taxonomy (NCBI): domain Eukaryota; kingdom Metazoa; phylum Mollusca; class Gastropoda; order Neogastropoda; family Conidae; genus Conus; species Conus betulinus. The sequence goes on from JADBJO010021401.1 coordinate 6,819, forward strand.
AGCATTTGCTTGTTGTTGCTTCAGTTCAGTAGTTTGTTTTTGTACACATCTGTTCAATAAAGTAATGCTTTAAAAAAAAAAAAAAAAAAAAAAAAAAAAAAAAGGACGTGGCAGAAATGCTGTTGAGAGGGCTTGAATATGATGGGGGAAAAAAATACGAAAAGAAATTGTTGTTGTTGTTCAGCTATGAAAAAACAAAGGAATCGACCGACCAAACCACGAAGACATAATTATTGTGCCCCCAGCCCAAACAACTCTGGAAGTAACGAAAATAACCCAGACCATGTAAAAATTTTTTTTTTGTTTTTTTTTTTACAAAGTTCGAGGCCAATCTGCGAAAATATCAAGGAATGATTCATTATTAAGATGACATTCAAAACTTACTTCATAGCTTGGCAAAGACGTTAAGGAATAGAAAATAAAGTTCAAGATGTTCATATCAAAAGTGGTTCAGACAGCAAATTTGCAACCGAGTTACGAAAGATTAAGAGAAAACAGATCATTTAGAAAAAAAAAATGCGTCTTGTAGCACAGCTGAAGAAGAAAATGATTTTTAAAAACAAAATGGTTAGGCGAATAAATTCCTTGCTTGGCTAAGAAAAGAAGTAAAGAAATCAAATCATCGTTCATGATGAGGAGTTAGAAAAGTGGGCCAGTCCTACACACTAAAGGACAATAACAAAAAGGGGAGATGTTCTTGATGTATAGGCAGCAGGAGAAAGAGAGAGAGAGAGGAGAGAGAGAGAGAGAGAGAGAGAGAGAGACAGACAGACAGACAGACAGACAGACAGAGAACAGAGAGAGAGTGAGAGAGAGAGAGAGAAAGAAAGAAGAAGAGACAGAGATCAGAGAGAGAGGCAGAGAGAGAGAGAGAGAGAGAGAAAGAAAAGAGAGAGAGAGAGAGAGAGGGGGGGGTTTGACGTTATGTGAACACGTGGACAGGAAGGGTAACAACATGTAGGTATTCTAAGGCGTCACTAAAAAGCATACTGAATAATTCACGTTTATGAAAAAAGGATTCCAGAACGAAAAGGAATAGGAGGAAGTAGCCCACATCACAACCACCCCACAGTAAACGTTGGCAACGACACAAAAGAAGATGGCGCACCTTGTGCAATGGTACAGACGCTGTTGAGCAGCCACCATCTGTGTGTTGTGTGTGGTGTGTGTGTGTGTGTGTGTGTGGTGTGTGTGTGTGTGTGTGTGTGTGTGAGGGGGGGGGGGGGGTCCTTCAGTCTCCAATTTTTTTCCCATTTACTTTTTGTTTCCTGTTTCCCCCCCCCCCCCCTTTCTCTTTTTTTTTTTTCTTTTTTCTTTTTTTTTTTTTTTTTTTTCTTTTTTTTTTTTTTTTTTTTTTTTTTTTTTTGATAATGGGACTCCTTCCTCGTATTTCCTTTCACAACTATGATTTTTTTTTCTCTGAAACGGACTCATACTCACCATGCATTGTGTGTGTGTGTGTGTGTGTGTGTGTGTGTGTGTGTGTGTGTGTGTGTGAACAGGTAGACGTTCACATGCTGATTTTAATGTTTTAACGTCTGATACAAAGCGTCTGGGTTTATTTCATGTGCGGTACACTGTCACTTTCATGCTGCTATGTTGATGAGGGTATACTTTTGATTTATCTAATGAAGTACAGATTCGCACCTCCTCCCCTTACTCCCTTCCCCCGACACCCACCCCCCCACATACCCCGCTCTGTGTGTGTGTGTGTGTGTGTGTGTGTGTGTGTGTGTGTGTGTGTGTGTGCGTGAGTGCGTGCGCGCGCGCGCGCGCGCGTGTGCGTGCGTGCGTGTGTGTGTGCGTGTGTGTGTGGTGTGCGTGTGTGTGGTGTGTGTGTGTGCGTGCGCGTGAGACCACTCAATGAGCCAACATGTCGTTGTTTACAAACGTTATACAATTGTTTGTTCTCTCGATGTACAACTGTTGGTACCGTAAAGGTGTATCTGTCTTCTACGCTTCTGAAATAAATTTCAGCCACTGATTTAATAGTAGTGTCACCATCGAGCAAGAAGACAACAGAAACATGATGTTTTGAAAAAAAATTAGAAAAAAACAAACTTTCAAGATCTTGACAGGGAAGGGTTTCAGAGAAGTCTCCCCCCATCCCCCTCCTCCCCCTCCATTCTCTCTCCCCTTCCTCATACTCGTGTTTTGGCCCTGAACTCCTTACTCTGTAAAGGGGGGTGGGGCGGGGGGGGGGGGGGGGGGGAGCCATGCAACATCCGGGTCATGACTTCTAAATGCCCTTCTGCTGTCATGCCTCTTTAGCTGCATGTCAGAAATGAAAGGCTCAGCAGTTGGGTGGCATCTCATTGAATTACATACTGGAATAAGAGAGAGAGAGAGAGAGAGAGAGAGAGATGTACAGAAAGGAGAGAGAGAGACAGAGAGAGAGATTATGGAGAGAGAGAGAGAGAGAGAGAGAGAGAGAGAGAGAGATTATGTACAGAAAGGAGAGAGAGAATAGAGAGAGAGAAGGGGGAGAGAGAGAGAGAGAGAGAGAGAGAGAGAGAAGAGAGAGAGAGAGAGAGAGAGAGAGAGAGAGAGAACGTCATTTGTTGAGATTATGATGGCATGGCCACCTTGTGTTAAAAAAAAATGACTACATGGCCATCCTCAGTCAAGATAATGGCTGTATGGTCAACCTCTGTCAACGTAATGACTGCGTGGCCACCCTCTGTCAGTATAATGACTGCGTGACCAACCTCTGTCAGTATCTTTGTCAGCATATTGACTGCATGGCCAACCTCTGTCAGTATAATGACTGCATGGCCGACCTTTGTCACCACAATGACTGCATAGCCACCCTCTTTCAGTATAATGACTGCATGGCCACCCTCTTTCGGTATAATGACTGCATGGCCACCCTCTGTCACTATAATGATTGCATGGCCACCTCTGTCAGTATAATGACTATGGCCACCCTCTGTCAGTATAATGACTGCGTGGCCACCCTCTGTCAGTATAATGACTGCGCGGCCACGTCAGAGGAGGGAGAAGGAGGTGGTGGGAAGGGAGGGGCTACATACAGTTGATCGTATCCTGCAGTGTGTTGGATCAGAACAGGCGGCTACTGAACTACCGCCGTAGTCACTCGCAGTGCCGGGTCTCCTCTGGTGGGTTGGGTTGCCTCGCTGGCTCCACATGCCGAGTTTGTACCGGGACGCCAGGGTCTCTTCCAGTGCAAATAGTCCCCCCCCCCCCCCCTCCCTCCCTCCCCATCTTCAGGAAATTCTGTGTGGGCAGCTTTGTCTTTCTTGCCACTGTCTCTGATTCTGGCTTTATATATATTTATTAACATTTCTTTTTTTGCCTTTTACTGTCGTCTGCTGGTGTCTTCTTTTTAGTGTGTGGTGTGTGTGTGGTGTGTGTGTTGTGTGTGTGTGTGTGTGTGTGTGTGTACCATTCTTTTGTCTGCGCTGGAACACATCTCTCCCTTCCCCCATCCATCCCAACCTCCACCCCTATCCTCCAACTGTCCGATTTTTGAAAAAAAATATGGTAGCAAGTCATGGCATGCCAGCTGTTGTTGTTGTTGTTTGTTGTTGTAATCTGAAGTTTAGACAGTGAAAATTAGACCCCCCCTGCTCAGTGTCTTTACGGTTGCAAAACAAACAAACAAACAAAAATTAAGAAAAAAAAAAAGACTCCCGTGGGTGACATTGAAATCGAGGAGAATGGGCTGGCATTCTTAGCACAGTTTAGTGCCACCTTAAGATGCCACTAGTTTAGTAGCCACTACTGTCACAGACTAGTTTAGTGCCACCTTAAGATGCCGCTAGTTTTAGTAGCCACTACTGTCACAGACTAGCTTAGTGCCACCTTAGGATGCCACTAGTTTAGTAGCCACTACTGTCACAGACTAGTTTAGTGCCACCTTAAGATGCCACTAGTTTAGTAGCCACTACTGTCACAGACTAGCTTAGTGCCACCTTAGGATGCCACTAGTTTTAGTAGCTACTACTGTCACAGACTAGCTTAGTGCCACCTTAGGATGCCGCTAGTTTAGTAGCTACTACTGTCACAGACTAGCTTGGTGCCACCTTAAGATGCCGCTAGTGTAGTTACCACTGTCACAGACTAGCTTGGTTCCACCTTAAGATGCCACTAGTGTAGTTACCACTGTCACAGACTAGCTTGGTGCCACCTTAAGATGCCACTAGTGTAGTTACCACTGTCACAGACTAGCTTGGTGCCACCTTAAGATGCCACTAGTGTAGTTACCACTGTTACAGACTAGCTTGGTGCCACCTTAAGATGCCGCTAGTGTAGCTACCACTGTCACAGACTAGTTTGGTGCCACCTTAAGATGCCGCTAGTGTAGTTACTACTGTCACAGACTGCTTTTGTTGTTTTTTGTTTCGTTTTAAGAATAATACCTTCTTTTTTTTTTCGATGGTCCCGTACTGACGTTTTTTTTTTTAAAACTGAAAACAAAATCATTTTATTTCAGTTTATTTTGTTTCCTTTCATTTCATTTCAGTTCAGTTTACTTCATTTTATTTTATTTCATTGTCAGTTTTGTTTTGTATATTTAGGTGTTTATTTATTTGGGGGGGGGGGGGGGGGGGGGGGGGGGGGGGGGGGGGGGGGGGGGGGGGGGGGGGGGGGGGGGGTCGCCTGTGTGAATTCGACGGTCCACGAAGAGAACATTGTGAGGTCGGCTGGCCCTATAACGATTAAGAACTTCAAACCGGACCTTACATACCCTGTTGATCCCCCCCCCCCCCCCTTCCCTCCTTGGACTGCCGAGGCTCTCACTGCAACGGGATAAACTTTGGTTTGTCGGGTGTATGTATTATAGGGAGAGCTGAACTGAGTGACAAGGGATGAAATGTCACCGGGTGGGGGCGGGGGGGGGGGGGGGGGGTTGGAGGTGGGGGGAGGGTGCGCGGAAACTAAGCCAGCTCCAGAAACCAGAAAGGAAGGCAGAAAGTAAGGTGGCACGGCAGAAACGTCAGCCGGTCCCCCTAAAAGGGAGGGAATTAAACAAGCGTCAATGAGAAAGTCTTGCATAAAGTTATATGGTGTCTTGTGGAAGGAGGCTCTTTGAAAGGGGGGATGGGGGGGGGGGGGAGGAGCATGTTCACGTCTTAGAAGTTTTGTTTGTGTGTTTGTTTGTTTGGTTGTCTTGTTTCCCCCTGGACTTTCTTCCTATCCCCCATCCCCCCCCCCCCCCCCCCCCCCCCCCCCCCCCCACACACACACACACACACACATTTTCTCCTATCGACCCTCCTCTACAGTGCCAGACGGTCGGTCTAAAGTGTGTTCTATTGGCTCATTCAGAATTACAAGAAGTGCAAGAATTGTTATTCTTTCAGATTACTCGCAGCACCCCTCTGCTTCCTCTTCCTCCCTTCCTCCCCCACCCCACCCCCCCTTTTTTTTTCCTCCTCGTGTGGAGAGATGAAAATGAACTATTGATTTATTCATTTATTCAGAGAGAAAGACAGACAGACAGACATACAGACAGGCAGGCAGGCAGGCAGAGCGAGAGAGAGAGAGGTGAGAGAGAGAGAGAGGCAGACAGACAGAGAAGACAGACAGAGAGACAGACTAACAGACAGACAGACAGACAGAGAGAGAGGCAGACACACATAGACAGGCAGGGGGGGGGGGAGAGAGGGGGGGGGGGATTAGCGGCCAGAGGAGGGGTAAGGGCAGGCGAAAGGGGAACAGCAGTTGGTGGGTGGGGTGGGGATGTGGACGAAAAGAGAGAGAGAGAGAGAGAGAGAGAGAGAGGAGAGAGAGAGAGAGAGAGAGAGAGAGAGAGGAGAGAGAGACTGCTGGAAAGATTATTTTTTTTGAACAGGACCTCATCAGCTCAGAAAGTTATTTCTTTCGGAAGGATGACATGGTCGTTCAGGAGGGGGGATTATGGAGACAGGGGCAAAAGCGTCAAGACAAGGGTGTGTTAATTTTGTTGTTGTTGTTGTTGTTGTTGTTGAGAAGCTCTTCTCAAATAAAAGCGACGAGAGGGATAACAAAGTTGGTAAAATATTAATGTGAAGACAGTTCGGGAAGCGAAAAGCAAGCAAAAAGGAAGAAACAAAGTAGGGAAGGAGGACAGTTGACATTCCCCCTCCCCCCCTTCCTTCCCTTCCCCCACCTCACCCCATCTTTTATGCCCCCTTCACTCCCCCTTCCTCCATTCTTCATGCTTCATGTCAGTCACAGTCCCCTCTCGCCGCTCATTCCGGTCCATCACCGTGTACACACCCGTACCCGCTTTCTTCCATGAGCAGCATCAGCATCGGCAATCCACAGGGAGCAACGGAGAGTCAGGTCGTCGTAAGGTCACCTTCTAAGGAGACGCCGCCTTGCTTCTGAACCAGCATGCCCCAGCGTCTGTTGATGATCTTTCCTACTAACCAGCGGTCGCGCTTTGTCGCGCGGAGTTTGGGAGCGAGAGAGCGCTTCCTTCAAGAGAGCTCCTCCTCCAGTGCCCGTTGGGATGTGGGAACTCTTTCAGCACGCACGCACGCACGCACGCACGCACCACGCACACACACACACACACACACACACACACAAACACACACAGAGAGAGAGAGAGAGAGAGAGAGAGGCACACATCATTCCATCCTCTGCCTTCTGATAGTTTTGTGGTAGTAACTTCCTCTTTTCTAAGACTCTCTGTCTTTGTTTTTGTTGTTGTTGTTGTTGTTGTTGTAATTTTTGTCTTTCTTGAATGTTTTCTATTGTTTCTCCAGCTTTTGTGGGCAGTGGTTCTGGAAACCCTTTTACGCTTTGTTTTGTTCACAAGCTGTGACATGCCAGGTGTGTGTGTGTGTGTGTGTGTGTGTGTGTGTGTGTGTGTGTGTGGTGTACGCGCGCGCGTGCGTGCGTGCACGCATCTGTGCGATGTGTAAATGTCATCAAAATGCGAACGTTTTTGTTCATATGTGTACCATTTGTTGTTATTTTGTTTATATCATGTTCAAAACAACAACTACAAATAAAAGGAGAACTGTTTACTTATTAAAAAAAATGAATCTAATGAATGAAGACGACGAAAATGCTGATGCATTTTTGGTCTGACAACTTGCGTGCTTTCAGAAACATATCTCGACAGTAACCAGGCCTGAGAGATACAGACACCTGCAGTGTTAGTCAAGACATTTAAGCAACAGAGACCCATCCACTCAGTGTGTGAAGCCCGATTGTATGAGATTCCAGTCTTTGAATCCAGAATGCATTCAACAGCTCTTGGTAAGATCCGATCAGGAATAAAACTTAATTCCAATAAACATGCCTTTGGGTGGATTCGAACTACAGACTCACGGACTGCATCCGGCTATGATTAACCACTGAAACATGGCTTTGGTAGCTGTTCATGATTTGTTGCAGATGCTGCTCAGAAAATTTAAAAAAAAATAAAGATTACTTGTTGAGAAACAGTTCGCAAAAGCGGAAAATAGAATCGTCTGGGTGGTAACATCTTTGATGGTGAGAGAGAGAGAGAGAGAGAGAGAGAGAGAGAGAGAGGACGGACATGAACCCTTATGATGTGTGAAAAAAACTGTATTATCGATAAGCCAACAGTGTGGTTGGCTGGCCATAAGCGCCGTGTACTCCTACGAAAGACTAGTCACTGGCTCATGACCAATTCACGTGCTAAGGAAGAATTCACTCGCTCTAGAAGAGGATCTGGTCGGTGGAAACGGATGCCGTCGGTCAGGTATTGTTTCACTAAGCGATTCGGCTGTTCTGGGATGGACAAGAGTGCATAGAAAAGGGAATGGGTTGGAAGGAGAGAGATAGAGAGAGAGAGAGAGAGAGAGCGGGGAGGGGGAGGAGGGGAAGGAAGAGGAGGAGGAGGAAGGAAGTGGCGAGGGGGTGGAGGTCGGGACTGGAATGGAGGAGGTTGGATGGGTGGGAGATGGGGATTCTGGGGATAGGGATGGGGAATTGGCATGTTCGTCTTGATCTAGGCCAGTGGTAAGGAGACAAGAGAAGCGTGGAGTGTGCTGTTCACAGATGGACAAAAGTGCACACACAAAAAAAAATGGGGTTGGGAAAGGGGGGGGAGGGGGGGTTGGAGGAGTGACGAGGGGATGGGTACGGACCGGAATGGAGGGGAGATGTTGGGTGGGTGGGAGACGGGATTCGTGGCGGAATAGAACTGGCATGTTGACTCTCGATGTGACCTTGTGATTAACCTTTGCGTATGGCGTTTTTTGACTACACAGACCCAATCGTGCGGGTCGCCCAAGACCCACATATTTTGTAGAGGCTTTTTCCAACTGCTTATCCCTATTCAGATCGCCTGGGTCTTGTAAGACCCACACCTGATAAAGGGCGGTCCAGCAACTTATTTCACACCCGATGGCGTGGGTCATGTGTGACCCATTCAAATTATGTAGGTCCTGGGGGAACCACGACTGATTACGCTGATAATTGATTGTGTCCATACATGGCATTTCAGTGACCAACGGCTATTACGATCGTTGAGGAACTCCTAAGATTTTGTGAGCATAGTTCTATCCGTTCATAACATATGATGTTTTTGATTGAGTACCTGGGTCATGGAAGACCCAGGAAGCACCGTCAAGGTTAAGAAGACGAGGAAAGTGTGTGCGGACGATCGTATCACTATGTTCTGTCACCAGACGTTTTTTTCTGTGTTAGATTGCTTGGTGCTGCTCTCTACACAGTGTTGTGGTGCATGTTTATTGTTGCCTGCATGTTGATGATGATGATGATGATGATAATTGTGATGATGATGATGGTGATGATGATGCTTTCCGCACAGTGTAGTGATTAGTTTTTTTTGTTGTTGTTTTCTTGTTGTTGCCTGCATATATATATGATGATGATTATGATGATGATGATTATATTATAATGATGAGATAGTGATGATAATGATGATGGATGATGACGATGATGATGATGATGTCCCCACATTGGATTAGAGTTCAGGGTGACAACAAAGGTCGAATAATAGTAACAACCGCAATTTCAAAAGATGAAAATCGCCCTGGTTCTGTGAGGGAAAAAATGAATATGAAAAAGACGATTTTTATCTGGGAGGGGGGGGGGGGGGGGGGGGGGGGGGGGGGGGGGGGGGGGGTTGGGGGGGGGGGGGGGGGCAATAATTAGTTCAATGTCGTACGACAGCAAGGATAGCAGAATTAGTCTAATACATGACTGTGATGGACTCCTTGGACTTCTACGCCCATTGGTATGGCACTAGGATCTGGCAAAGAAGCATCTAACAGTCAACAGGTAAAAAAAAAAAAATGAAGAGTCATGTGGATCGTGCTTGCATATCCAAAAAAAGAAGCAGAGCATATAAACCTACTCCTAGTTTTATATTGAATAGACGTGTACAGCGACAAAGAGGGGAGACAATTTCCGTTCGTGAAAGAAAAAAAGAAAAAAAAAAAAAAACTCGACATTGCGGTGGTTTTTTCCCTTCATCATCGATTTTTTGGGGGGGGGGGGAGGGGGGGGGGGGGGGGGGGCCGTATAGCCTGTTAGTAATGGCTATTCTGGTAAAATGAAACATCAGGCATCATCCGTGACCCATAATGAACATACCTACAAATTTTCAGAAAGATCGGCCCAGAAGTTTTGTCTGGAGCGAGTGGAACACATTTTGACCACGGACGGAACACACAGACAGACACACAGACAGACAGACAGCATTTCTTCGTTTCCCGTCCTAAAAGTACTCCCTGTTTCTATAAGAACTGGGAGTACAAAAAAAGAAGCAGACATAGGATCCTGCCTCTGACGCGGTCACAATATGGGTCAAAGACCTTCACTGTACGATGAACATGATTGGAGTGATGGCTGCTCCTCGGACAAACATTAGGTGCAGTAGGCTGGAGTTGTCAGGTACTCGAGAATATGATGATAGCGCCTTGGGCCTTGGATCTGTAATTGTGGAATCGGACCCAGCAGCTGGACACACTGGACCCAGTCCTCTTCAGTATGATGATGCCCTAGGTCATCCCAGTCGAACAAGATGAATGCAGACAAGTCCGTTTACAAGACAGGGAAGAAGGGGAACTGGAGATCCTCAAAGGTTCTTCGAGACATCCTAATGACGTGCTATATAGTGAGGACGAACGAGCGAAGAGAATGACCGTGGATTGACGCTATCACAGTCAGACTGATGAACACTGTTTGGGGAGAGGGGGAAGGGGTCGTTTAGGGTGGTGGTGGAGGAGATGGATTGCTGAATTATGGTATTGGTGCACATGGTTCAGCGTGATTGAAACGGAGGTAGTTGTCCAGAAACCTGACCCCCCTCCTATATGTCTGTCTGTATGTATGTATGTTTAAAGAGTCCTGTCCCTCTCATTATACTCTCTTCTCATAATGCTTTCTAGTCTTTTTCACCAACTTTCTTTCCCCACCACACTTTCGCCCCCCCCCCCCCCACACACACACACCATTTTACTATCCTTTGCTGCCTGTCTTGGGCTGCTGCTGATTACTTTTTTGAAACTGTGTGCCTTGGTGTGTGTGTGTTTTTGAGGGTGTATGGTGTGTGGTGTGTCTCTATTTGACACCAGGAGCACAGACCGATCTCCCCATGTCTCCTCTGATGAGTCCGATATAGCGCATATCAGTATGTGTCCTCCCTGTATGTATGTAGTATGTCCAGCGGACGAAAGGCCTAGGAGCAAGGCAATACAAATAGATCTGCTTTTAGGATAGGGAGCAGGCGATACAAACTAGATCCACACTCAGGATCGGATTTCCATTTTTCAAAATAGATTCGCTTCAGCTTTGGGACAGTGCCCATACAAATAGATTTTTTCAGGAGTGAGTGAGACCAGGGCCATACAATTAGACTCCGCCTTCAGGATAGGACACCAGGGCGCATACATATAGATCCGTGTCCTCTCTGATGATCGCGGAGCAGGCGATACAAATAGAGTGCCTAAGGATAAGAGCAGGCCACAATATAGATCCGCCTTAAGAAGGGATCACGATGGTTCCCACAGGCGGCTAGTGAAGGGATTCTCATATTTATAATTTACTTACCCACCCATTTTCTACATCTTTTTTTTTTTTTTTTTTTTTTTGGTCTAAAAGTTCAAATCTTTGCCAGTAGTCATTATTATAATGACAGAAGAATTGTTAGCCTGCACTGTTTTTCCCCCACTACTTAATTGCTCCAGCATTATATATTATATATATATATATATATATATATATATATATATATATATATATATATATATATATAATATATGTTGTGTTGTGTGGGTGTGTTGTGGTGTGTGTGATATATATATATATATATATATATATTATATATATATATATATATATATATATATATATATATGTGTTGTGTGTGCGTGTGTGTTGTGTGTGTGTCCCGTGATGTGTTTGTCTGTGTCACACGCACGCACGCACGCATACATGCCCCATACAACGCGCGCGCGCGCACACGCGTGCACACACACACACACAATTGTTTTGTTTTCACACACATCACACCCACCCACAAATTGTTTTTTTTCAGTGAAATCAGTTAATACATGTAAATGTTCCCTCTCTCCCCTTCTCCACCCCCGCCCTTGCAAATCCTTTTCCAGGGTTATAACGAACTTTCAGACTTCTTCATTCTCACTCTCCTTTTCCAGCTCTCCACTTTTCCTCTGTTCCCGCTCTCTCTCTCTCTCTCCTCTCTCTCCTCTCTCTCGTCTCTTTTTTTTTTTTTAAACGAGGGAAGCCACTGGTGTATTTCTTTTATTGGCGTTGTGAATCTGGTTGAGTATTTCGTTTGGCATTATTCTATTTTCTGTTCCATTTATTCTCTATGGCAGAGACGGGTCGGACGAGTGGGGGCTTCGTTGAGTTATTATCGAGAAGGCTGGCGTCTTTTTGTTCTTTTTTTTTTTTCTTTTCTCTCTTTTTTTTTTTTTTTTCCCCCTTTCGGAATATCATTGGGCATTTTTTTAGGTTTCGTTCTTCTACAGTCATTTCGATCGCGTCAAAATAGGTGAGGGAAAACGGTGAGGAAATAATGATTTGCCGCAAGAATGTGCTTGAGTGTGCGTGTTAAAAGTGCGTGTGCGTGCGTGCGGGCGTGTGTGTGTTGTGTGTGTGTTTGTGTGTGTGTGGTCCATATATGTTTCTCAGTTGCGTGCACGCTGATGATATGTTCACACACACGCGCGCGTGCGCGCGCACGCGCACGCACCTCACACTCACACACACATACACACACACACACACATACACACACCACACAAAGATAGACATACCAGAGAGAGAGAGAGAGAGAGAGAGTGTGTGTGTGGTGTGTGTGTGTGTGGGTGTGTGGTGTGTGTGTGTGTGTGTGTGTGTGCGTGCGTGCGTCCGTGCGCTTGTGGTCCATGGGTCCATGCGTGTGTGTGTGTGTGTGTGCGCGCACGCGCGCGCGCGCGTGCGGTGCAAAGGTCAGCTATGCACAGGTCAGTTACGCAGTAGGTCCGGTATGCTTCAGATCCGTTATGCCTCAGGTCCACACAGCCACAAGTCAGCTATGTCAAGGTCAGGTATGCCACCAGGTCAGCTATGAACACAGGTCAGGTATGTCAAGGTCGGTATGCCACAGGTCAGCTATGTCACAGGTCAGCTAGCCACAGATCAGGTAGGACACATGTTTAGGTATGCCACAGGTCAGGTATTGCCACAGGTCAGCTATGACACAGGTCAGGTTTGTGACAGGGTCAGCTATGTCAAAGGTCAGGTATGCCGCAAGTCAGCTATGTCACAGGCCAGCTTTGCCTCAGGTCAGCAATGTCACAGGTCAGCTATGACAAAGGTCAGCTATGCACAAGTCAGCTTATGTCCAAGGTCAGCTTTGCCTCAGGTCAGCTATGACACAGGTCAGCTTTGCCTCAGGTCAGCAATGTCAACAGGTCAGCTATGTTGAAGGTCAGGTATGCCACAGGTCAGGTATGTTGAAGGTCAGGTATGCCACAGGTCAGGTATGTCCACAGGTCAGCTTTGCCCCAGGTCAGCAGTGTCACAGATCAGCTATGCCCCAGTTCAGCAGTGTCACAGGTCCAGCTTTGCCACCCCCACAGGTCAGCAATGTTCACAGGTCAGCTTTGCCACAGGTCAGCAATGTCCACAGGTCAGCTTTGCCTCAGTCAGCTATGACACAGGTCAGGTATGTGACAGGTCCAGCAATGTCACAGGTCCATCCAATGCCACAGGTCAAGCGAGGTCAGTCATCTATGCCACAAGTCAGCTATGCCACAGGTCCAGTAATGTAACAGGTCAGCTTTGCCTTCACCAGGTCAGCAATGTCACAGTTCAGCTATGCCACAGTCAGCTATGTCACAGGTCAGCTATGTCACAGGTCAGTATGGCACAGATCAGCTATGCCAAGGTCAGCTATGCCCACAGGTCAGCTATGCCACAGGTCAGCTATGCCACAGGTCAGCAATGTCACAGTTCAGCTATGCCCAAGGTCAGCAATGTCACAGGTCAGCTATGTCACCGGTCAGCTATGTCACAGGCCAGCTATGCCACAGGTCAGCTATGCCACAGGCCATATACCATATGTATGTAAATCGGCCCAAAGGGCAAACACTTCATGGGCGTCTGGCGCTACATAGAGACACACAAAGCAGACCTGTAGCACGACGGACCTGTGGCATGACGGACCTGTGGGCATGACGGACCTGTGGCATGACGGACCTATGACATGACGGACCTGTGGCATGACGGACCTGTAGCATATCAGACCTATGGCAAAACGGACATGTAACATAACGGACCTTTAGCATTACGGACATGTGGCATAACAGACTTGTCACATAACGGATCTATAAGGCGTAACGGACCTATGGCACAACGGATCTAAAGCAGAACAGACCTGTAGCATAACGGACACGTAGTGTAACGAGGACCTGCGGGTTTTTGTGTTGTTTTTTGTTGTTGTTTTGTTTGTTTTTGTTTTGTTGTTTGTTTTTTTTCTCTCCACAAATCTAATGTCAAAACTAACAACTGATCGGCACTTTCTTCACATCCGCACGACTTGTGTTGAAAGTGCGCGCATGTCTCTGTTCGCTTCCCCCCCTAGTTTGTGGCAGAACGCGTTTGAGTGACAACGCACGCATCTGCAGGTTCGTCGTCTTGGTCCCCTGTCCCATTCCGCGCTGCGAGTTGATAGCGCAGGGCATTACGAACGAGAGAGAGAGAGAGAGAGAGTAGAGAGCGAGAGCGACAGACAGACAGACAGACACCCACAACCCAGATGGGGGGGGGTGGATGGAGGGAGACTTGATAAGGCGAATATGATTTCTTTTTTTTCATCGTAACGTTTCACACTGCAGGCTAATTTATTCCACGTTCTCCCTACGAGAACAAAGAAGTATGGGAGGGGGGGGGGGGGGGGGGGGGGGGGGGGGGGGGGGGGGGTGGGGGGGGGAGGGTTGGGGGGAGTCCAGACCTGTCAGCCTGGTCAAGAAGAGAATGAGGGGTAGGATGGCTGAATGGGGGGGGGGGGGTGGGTGGGAGGGGGGGGGGGGGGGGGGGGGGGGGGGTGTGGGGGGAGGGGGGTGGTGGGGGTGGGGGGGGGGGGGGGGGGTGGGTTGGGGGGGGGGGGGTGGGGGGCGGGGGGGGGGGGGGGGGGGGGGGGGGTGGGGGGGGGTGGGGGGGGGGGTGGGGGGGGGGGTGGGTGGGGGGGGGGGGGGGGGGGGGGGTGGGGGGGGGGGGGGGCGGTAACGGGTTTTGTGGAGTGGGCTGGAGGTTTTGGGGGATGAAGAATTTTAAGAGACCCCCATTATTCCGTGTTCCGCTGTGCTCCGAGTAATAATATCGTTTTCCCATGAAGGATGGTGATAGTGGTGTGAGAAAAAAAAACAACAGTCTTGTTCATGTTGGTGTGAACTTTTCTGTGTGTCTTCGTCTCGTCTCTCACCCCTCTCTCTCCGCTCCTCTCTCGCCTTCTCTCCTCTCGTCCTCCCTCCCCGCTCCAATCTCCTCTCTCATCCCGTTCTCCTCTGTCTCCGCTTTCTCTCGTCTCCCCCCCTCCTCTCTCAGCGCCGCGCGCTCGCGCAGAGCATACACGCACGCACGCAACTCACGGCGCACACACACACAACACAACACCACACCCCCACCCAACACCACTCACGCACGGCGCGGGCCCGCACGCACACACACACACACACACACACACACAACACCCACACACACACCAACACACAACACACTCCATCAGCACAGTACAGTACATTGTCATCATAAGCGAGCTGCGGCAGACGTTTAGGAAGGAAAAACATGTAATCTGACTGCCCTCCTGAAAGTCCTTATGGAGTGAGAACAAGCTGTTGACTATGAATGAATTGTTTAGCCTGTATATGAAAACAGAGACCGTTGGCCGGGTGTGGAGCAGAGTACGGCCTGAAACAAGAAATTGTCATTCTACAGATCAGACCCATGATGGATAGCAGCATAGAGAAGAGCGATAGAGAGAGAGAGAGAGAGAGAGAGAGAGAGAGAGAGAGAGAGAGAACAACCAGGCTTATGTGCCTTTTTTATTTGAAAATATATTTTGGATAGAGAGAGAGAGGAGAGGGGGAGGATGGGGTGATAGAGAGATAGAGATAGAGAGAGAGAGAGCGATATAGAACAAACAGTCGTTATTTATTGGGCCTTTTTAAAATTTGAAAGATATATTTGGAGAGAGAGATAAAGCAGAGAAGAACAAACAGGCTATGGCCCCCCGGGGCCCCCCCCCCCCTTTTTAATTTTAAAGTGATATTTTGGGGGGGAGAAGAGAGAGGAACACAGCTTATAGCCTTTTTAAAGAAGGTATTTTAAGGGAGAAGCGGAGAGATGAGAGAGAGAGAAAGAGAGAGAGACGAGAGCGAGAAGATTAAAGGTCTTTAAAACAAAATAAAGATGATATTTTGGATTAGGGAGGTTATTAAAGATGCATAAATCCTCGGCGGGGGGGCCCCCATCCAGATGGTTAGGGAGTTTGCCAGTGCAGCTGATTGTGCGTGAGTTCAGAACTCTCGAGTGGTTGTTTTGGATAATGGATGTGAAAATCCTCTCCTCCGCCACCCAGCAGTCGCGCGGTGTTACTTGATTCAGTTTTTTCAGAGAAGGTTTAAAAACCGGCGGAAAGACAAGATGGGCTCCGCCCTGCATCAATGCCGTGCGCCTGGCACGGTAGAACTTCTAAACGGGTAGTTTGGAGGTCCCCGCTGTGGGGGAACTTCTTGTGAAAGGCGCGTTTTATTTTTACTTGAAGATCGCAAAGGAGAATTTGAATGGAAAACAGACCATACTTCTCGAATGAACAAGTTCAGAATACACCCTAGCGCACCTATTGCCATTTGTAGCCACGGCTGTCTTTTGTACTCCCATTCTTATAGAAAGGGAGTACTTCACAATGGAACTAAGAAATGCCGTCTGTCGTCTGTCTGATCCGTGGGTCAAATTTTGTTCCACTCTGCTCCAAACAAAACTTCTGGCCCGATGTTTCTAAAAAATTGTAAGGTATGTCATTACGAGCACGGATGATGCCCGCATGTTTTATTTTACCAGAATATCCGTTACTAGGCTATAACGGCCCAAGACGGGTTCTTTCCGTCGTTTTATTGAATATGTCTGAAGGTACTTCGCTTCGCCTATTTCCAATCTGTGACGAAATACGTTCTGAACGCATGTTTTGAATTGACTTTTTTCTTTGTATAACTTATGACCCAAAGTTTTTGTGGTGTGACGTTTTTTCGTAACTACGGCCTGAGTTCACGATGTTGAGTCTAGAACTTGGAGTACAATACATAATATCCTTTGCATCTCTGTTTATAAACCACCCTCGCTCAAATATTTGTGCTGAAGACTCACAGGGACCCACAGCTGACCGTCCATCATCCTAGTTTAACCCAGAACTTCAGATTAACCGTTTAATTAAAGTCTGTCTGGGAAGAGGGAGGAGAGATGTTGGTGTGTTAGAAACAAACCAATTCCAACACATGCTGTTCGATGTTTGTTAGCGAAACAAACAACTTGTTCGCCCATCCAGAGAAACAAACCACGCCCATCTTGCGCCGACTTGAAAATAAGAAAGATAAAGCCGCTTGCTCGTTCTGTCTGACGCATACGTTGTCCTGAATGCATGACCTTGATCTTGCTTGAAAAGAAAAAAACACAGCTAAGGAATCGAAACGCGTGCGTCGTGTTTTTGTCTTGCAGTTGTTTGTTGTTCTGATAACACGGCGGGTCTTGGGTGTAGATTTCTTTAAAAAAAAAAAAAAAACAAAAAAAACAAAAAAAAAAAAAAACCTTTCACCTCATCTTTTAAAAAAGGATCTTTTTAAAAAATAACATCTTCAAAAGCGTACCAGAAAGCTTTACACTTCGTTAAAAAAAATCTTTCTTTCTCCTATAAAATCTTGGATCAGAATGAAAAAAAATGTTGATCTCTTTCAGAACCCAAAGATCACGCGTCAGGGTGGGACATCTCTGCGTTAAAGGGTTTTTCATGGAGTTTTGCTTGTAAAGTCTTTTATGTCCCTCACAACGCGTGCAACCCACAACACCTCTAACAGAATTTGTTTTCACTGTGGAGTTGGCACATTGACATGGAAAGGCAACCAGCCACGTGAGTCTTCTTTCGACCTTTTAAAAAGATAAGAACAGCGTACAAAAACGAGGGCCTGTTTGCAAGCTGGCCGAAGCACTGAAGACTGGTTTCGGTCTTTGGTGCTGTGTATGATGTCAAGAATGACGTGGGCAAAGGAACAGACAAGCAGCAAATATCCATCACTTCAACCAAACCATCTAACCAAGCTCCTGCAGAGTCATCGCAGTGTTTTCTCCTTTTAGTTTGTTTTTTGTCGGAGTTTGGGAAATAAACGGAAACTGTTTAAGAGAGGATCGGTTGTTGCCCTAGGACAGTAGATGAGAGCAAGCGGGTAAATGAAATCGGGCGGCTGTACTTGGGGGGTAGTAGGGGGGGGGGGTGGGGGTGTGGGGGGGGGGGGGGGGGGGGGGGGGGGGGGGGGGGGGGGCTGGGGGGGGTGGGGTGGTGGGCGGGTGGGGGGGGGGGGGGGGGGGGGGGGGGGGCCGCGGGGGGGGGATATTTGGTTGCTAGACGATGGGGGGTAGGTGGGGGATGGGGGATGAAGAGAGGGTGGGGGGGGTTGTGTTTGGGTTGTTTTGTGGGCTTAGATGGGGGGGTGGGGGGGGGGGGTTGTGGTGGGTGGGGTGGGGGGGGGGGGGTGGGGTGGGGTGGTGGGGTGGGGGGGGGGGTCGGGGGGGGGGGGGGGTGTGGTGGGGGGTGAGGGGGGTGGGGGGGGGGGGGGGGGGTTGGGGGGTGGGGGATCACCTTGAGCATTCCTCGGGCGTGTCAAAAAGTGTTGGTATATCGCTCAGAGGTTTATCAAAGACCCCGGGGGGCAGCTTCGCGCATCGCGCGCGACCCTACACTCACGCGCGACACCACACACACCACACACAATACGACGCCAACACACACACCACACACCGCACACCCACACACACCACACACATCGCACGCACTTCGCGTACGGGGGTAGGGGGGGAGGTGGATGGTGGGGATTAGTTACGGGTGCGGCGTAATGAACGTGATGGTGGGTTGCGGGGGGGGGAGGGGGGCGGGGGGTTTTGGGGGGGGGATCAAACTGGGAGCCTTCTCGGTGCTGTGTTCAAAAAGTCGTTGCTGTAACATACAAACACCACACACAAACAACCACACAGACTACATACACACACACACACATCAAACACACACTTACCCACAAACCCACACACACGCACGCACGCCAACGCACTCCACACTACTTCGTCACACTACACATCAACACTACTACGCGCAGGAACCCGCTGCCTGCGCCGCGTTGACGTGACAAACACACATCATTCACCTGCACGCGCGCGTGCGCTGTCACTACTGGCCCCACACATTGCGTTGGTTCACACACACCCACTTATTGCCTCAGCAAAACTCTGCGCGTCAGTCAGCGCGTGCGCTGCGCCACATATACACACACACACAACTCACGACACCTACACACCCACACACACATCCTGGCACATTTAAAGAAAGCGCTAGGGCGCATACTAACTGGATCTAGTATATTGTTATGCTTTATTTTACCTTTCTCACCCACTCAAGGAGCCCACTAAACCACAAACTACACCCACTACCCACACAACACACGCGCGCAGCGCGCGCGCGCCTGCGCCCGCCGGGCTTTGCATTCTTTCTTTCTTTCTTTCCCCCCCCCTGCCCCCCCTCCTCCACCTGGCCCGCCACAAGGTCTCTAGCACAGCATGAAATAATATCTCATAGATAGAGAGATATTGAGAGAGCGGAGAGAGATCGACCGTCATTCAAAATAGCCTTTCTTTAACCTCGCAAACTACGTTTTTTGTTTGTTTTTTCTCTCTTTTTATTCGCGGGAATATCGATAGAACTAGTTGCGGTGACGGGGTTTTTCGAGATGGATGGCAGAGCAAATGTCGGGGATATGTTTTGGGGGGGGAGAGAGGATTTGGGTTTAGGAGTGATTGTTAGCTTGTTCTTTTGAAGGGTCATAGTGCTTTCTTGCAAGACTCGCCTATGAAGCTCTTTTTTGTTGTTTAGTTTTTGTTTGTTTCGTCGTTTTTTTTTTTTTTTTCTTTTTTTCCACACTTTTCCTGATCGGATTTCCCCATTATTTTGTTTTCTTTCTTTCTTGCCCCTCATTACTATCTTTCCGATCGATTGCGATAACTTTTTTCCCTTTCCCCTCGACAAAGAACCATGCGATCCCAACTTCGTATGTTGTATTGATGTTGTTTGGGGGTGGGGTGGGGGGTACGGGAAGATATATATCATTAATCCATTGCTATTTTTACCTCAAAGTAAAATATAAAAAAAACTTTTTCACCTTCTTTTTTTTCTTTTTTTTTTTTTCTTTTTTTTTTTTTTTTACGTTTTGTTTTGCTTTGATTTGATGTTTTATTGTGTTTTTGGTTGTTTGTTGTTTTTACTGTTCCTCTTTCTCTTCCTCTTATCCTTCCGTTGCTCGTTTTCATTTTTGTTTGGCCCCTAAGCCTCGTTATTTCAAAACCTGTTGATGATTTAGAAAGAAAACCTTTTATTTATTTTGGACGGTCTAATCCCATTCCTACTGCAACTCTGTTGTGCCCCCGCCGCCCCCCCCCCCCCCGCCCCCCAGCCCCCCCCCCCCCACCCCTTTCCCACCCCGCCCCCGGCACGCCCCCGACGCCCACCACAACCCCCCCCCCCCCCCCTCCCCCCCCCCCTCCCCTTATTTTTTGTTTGCTTTTTTTGGCTTTGTTTTGTTTGTTCGTTTAGTTTGTTTGTTTGTTGTTTTTTGTAAACATCTCTGCATGGGACTCCTCCTCCTTCTCTCCTCCCTCAGTCGTACAGTACCCCCGCCCCCAACGTGCGTGGACCGGATGGGGCCCCTGCACAAGATGTCTCCCGACACGACTCTATCACTCCAGCGCGAATTCCATCGGGGCCAATCCCCGCCTCCATCCACCCCCAAACCCCCGCCGAGTAATACCCGGCTGCTGTTTGCCAACGCCAACCCCGCTGTGTTCCCAGAGTGTGGCTCTGTTTCAGAGTTTTTGGCATTGCAAGCTTCGATCGTTCCAACTTGCCACTTGCTTAAAGCGACTCTTTCGACTCGCCGACACCCTCTCTCCTCTCTCGCTCGTCTCCTCCCTTCCCCTCCTCTCTCTCATCTCTCCTCTCTCTCCTCGTCTCCTCTCCTCTCATCTCTCTTCATTCTCTCTCGTCCACATCCTGTTGCATTCCCTTCTCTTTCCCCCTGGTCTGTACTGGTCGAACCGGTAGCTTAACCCGGGACCAGGCGATGATCACTACCTGGATGTAATCCCGTCCTTGGCTTAATGGCCTGGGTGTCCGCCCATTGGCTAACTTCCCAGTTACCATCGGCTAGAACACCAAAGGCTTTGCATCAAAATGTTGTTTGCTCTGCAGACTTTTGTGGGTTGCCTTCACAGTTCGTGACAGCTCCTAGTAGAGTGCCCTTAATCAGTCTCCAAAACCCGCTGCGGTTCGCTGTGTGCGGGGCTTTCATGCCCCGTGCGGGATCAAAAACGGTCCACAAAAACAATTGTAATGTCTCATCCCCAGCTGTAGCATTTACCTCATGTTCAAGTGCTTCGCTGTTCGGATGGTCCTTGTAGTATTTTAGGCAGTGTCGGAAAGAGACACTCAACAACAAACTGGAATTGTAGATTCTTTATGATGTGAATTTTAGAAGCATGGCAACAACGCAAGTGAAGAATGAGTAGCAAGCGAGTTTTGTAAGATTAATCCACGCACGCAAAGTCAGCATTTAGTAAGTAGTAAACACGTCAGTTACAAAAGTAGTTAGTTAGTAAGTATGTAAGTACGCTACATAGACAGTTATAAAGTAGTACAATAAGAAAGAGTTATACAATAAGTATGTAAGAATGTACATTATAAGGAATAGACGGAAGGAAAGACACAAACCGTAATCAAATAAGTAAGCACGCAAGGAAGTAGAGGTGA
Organism: Conus betulinus; assembly: GCA_016801955.1. Taxonomy (NCBI): domain Eukaryota; kingdom Metazoa; phylum Mollusca; class Gastropoda; order Neogastropoda; family Conidae; genus Conus; species Conus betulinus. The sequence goes on from JADBJO010021401.1 coordinate 28,342, forward strand.
GTTGAGTGGTGACGTGAGTGAGAGGGAGAGTAGTTGATGGATTTCTGTTCACCTTCAAGCAGAGCCGGGGATGCAAGTTTTTTCTCTGTTTCCCTGAGCATCACTCGGCACAGCGGTATTCATCTGGTCCATTCCGTCAGGCCGGCACACTACATTTCCTCGAACTTTAAGACTAACCTCTGAGCGAATCCGCCTAAAAAACAAAATAAAAAAAAAATAAAAATAAAAAAGAAAAAAATAAAAAAAAGTACAAACGCACTTACAAGACAAAACAGACGACGTGTTTTCGACCATCTTAGTCTTTTTTTTGCAGGCAAGATAAACACGTTGAGCGATCAAATAAAACCTAAAACAAAAAGGAAAATTATGAGAAGATAATTGAATGTGGCTTCGTTCTATACTCTAAAGTGTATTGGCCTCAGTGGTGTTTTTTGTCTTGCGTGAAGAAGCCCGAAAATGTCGAAACGCTTCGTGTTTTGTCTGTGTCATTCTTCCTTTTCTTCTTCTTTTCTCTTTCTCCAAAACACTTTTTTTTCCGTATTTTTTTTTTTTTTTTTTTTTTTTTTTTTTTTTTTTTGTTTTTTTTTTGTTTTTTTTTTTTTTTTTTGCAGACCCCTAAGATTATTCTTAAAATTTCAAGTGTCCCGGCTGCAGTTACCTCCCACACTGAGAACTATTTTGCTCATTCGAATTAGCTATCAGCAGAAAAAGATATTCGTTTTATAAAACCCTTGTTAGCTACTTGCCTTGTAAGGTAAAGTCCGGGTGCCTGTAGGGCCGCTTGAAACAAAATATTTGCAATAAATCGCAAAGCTTCTGCAAAAAAAACTAAAAAAAAAAAAAAAAAAAAAAAAAAAAAACACAAGGCGTTGTGTGCTCTTCGTGTTTATATTCTCTTGCTCTCTCTGCAATAATATTTTCCTTCCAATGATTCCCCCCCCCCTTTCCTTTTCCTACCTGGTTTCCTGAAGCATTCCCAGCAGCTTGATCAGGTTTTTCTCCCTTAGGGAAAGAGTCCATTATCGATGTTATCGCCTAAATCCATCCCACGCCTAGTCCCATATTTTGGGGAGATGTGGTGGGGACGCGGCATGATCCTTGATGAAATAAAAGGAATACATGGATCAATAATAATTTAATTTATTCTTAATAATGGATGAAAAGATTAGCTGTTTCTCTATGTTCTCATACTATTGGTCCTTTAGGAAAATACGTGTGAGCCTCGTTGATGATGATAAACGCTGTTTTAAACGAGGAAGCTGTTTTGTTTTAT
>JADBJO010021402.1:0-5000 GCA_016801955.1 Conus betulinus
CGATGATTGGATGATGATGATGATTTATGATGATGATGAATGATGATATCATTGTAGCGGCATCACCACTGAAAACATGATGTTTAAACAAAATGCCATGGATGTGGCAGGAGATTGTGTTGACGAAGCATTAAAGCGGCACAGGATTGGGTCAGGTCATGTGTCTTGTGCCTAAATCCCCAACCACCCTTTGGTCCTATCGGAGTGGGGCCAGTCCCCTCACAGGGGGACTATGTGTGAGCAATGGGCGAGCATTACCCAATCGTCGGTTCAGTGATGCAGTTCACCTCTTAATTGCGCTAACCAGAACAACTTCTTTCGTTAAAGCAATGTGTACGATAAGGCATAATATACGTCGGACTTTTTTTGTTTTACAATCATGTTGTGTGTCCGTCTATCCACCCACTTCCGTCTCACTGAGGGGCGTGTAGTCTACAATGCTCTCTCTGGATACGCAGACTCCCGCTCTCCCCCATCCGGTCACCGGCCCTACATGACGGTTTGCATTTACTATCATTGTTGCGGGATGCTGTTGCCTCTTGCTGCAGTTCACAGAACATTCATATTCCACTGGGGTCTTGCCTTTACTTCAAACCAGGGTATCTTGAAATACGTGCGTGAGCTCAGCGTGAGGGGAACAAGGCTGACAGATTCCTGGCTTGAATTGTCAGTAGTAATCGTCTATAGGTCTATGGCTTGTGAAGATGAGTAGGTGCCTGCATGTGGGCACTATGGTCATCTGCATATAGTGGCCGTCGAGATGGATGAAGGAAGAAAAAGACCACAACTATGATAAGATCTTGTCAGAAACCAGCCCTGAACTGACTAAAACAAAAGTTCACAGATCAAGATTGCAGACTCACGTCTGATTAAAACAACAACCATAACAGCCTTTTCATAAAGCTGAGAGAACTATGTGTTGCCCAAAGGCCGGTTCCTTACTCTGATGATCGTTGACTCCACACATGTTCGAACTTTGGTAGAGAACAGGAGGTCTGGCTTCATCTGAAGAACAACGTGGCCAATCCCGCGCTGATCACGACTGCAGTACAGATATCGGTCTGTAGACGTCCATGGCTCTTAAGATCACATGGACCTCAGTCGGACATTTCACCTTCTCTTCTTTCTGCTTTGTACTCCCTCTGTTTGCCCCAGAAATTACTACCCAAGTCCTTTCCTCCATCACCTGTCTCTTCGACACACACTTCCTCCCACCCCCCTCCATCCCCATCCCACTCCTATCACCGCTCCTTCCTGGGAAACCCTCCTTTCCTGCCCCTCTCCATCCCATTGCTTGTTCAGAATGTCAGGTGGAGCACATTGAACTGGACTGTTGCAAAAACTGTATACAGATTCTTATTGAACAGGAACACAATTCGTCGATAAAAGGAAATTACGGTTCTTGCCTTCCATCAGTCTGTCCACCTTACTTTGAATATGACTTGTATGAGAACATGATTGTGTTGAAGGTGATTGCTTACTTACTTAGTGAAATGAATGAGAGAGAGGTGAGTGAGTGAGTGAGTGAGTGAGTAAGTTGCCACACCCACCCCCTTTTTTTCTATTTGTCTTTCGGCATTATATGATGAAAAAATGCGATCAAGTCTAATGCACAACAAGACTAAGCTTGTCAGAGAGAAAGACGAATGAGCTGAAAATGGATGAACAAATGAAATCAAATGCACAGAGATAAAAATATAGCTCTACAACGACGAACATTACACAGAGAAAAAGGAATGAAAGGAAAATGGAAAATAAGTATTAAGTTCAAAACAACAACAACTACTACTACAACTACTACTATACTACTGCTGCTGTGTTGCTGCTGCTGCTGCTGCTGCTGCTGCTAACAAAGAAAACATAACAATAACAATGTTGGACATTTGTTCAGTGCATGTCCTAGAGACCTGAAGCCTTTTTCACAAATAACAGTATGACCATTCTCCATGCAGTCACTTGCACAGGCATACGTCATATGTGCAGTTGACATAAACACATTTGTAAAGAAATAAAAAAAAAGGAAAGCAAGACAGAAAGAAAGATAGAAGGGGAGTGAATTACATAAAAAAGGGAGAAAAAAAAACACACCTGAAAAGACAGAGGTTGATCCTGTCCGACAAGCCCTGACGCGTAAAAAACCACCATGTTGATGACGTTCATGATGACGCCACCTACCGTCAGCACCGGAAGCAGTCCCATTTGCACCACCGTCGTCAACACGAGATGCGCCGTAGCTGAGCTGACCGGATCGTCCAGGTATTTTTCACCTGAGACTCCAGTGGTGACAAAAGTGGTGTGTGTGACTGTAATCAGTGCTGATGTCATCTCTTCGTGATGATATTAAAAAATACGTCTGTAAAGAGCCCCGGGGAGATGGAACTCTCTTCCTTGAGCGTGGATTGTGCTCTGGGGGCCATGCTACGAGAACCCAACATAAGGTATGAAGCTAAATGATCACATGCACTTTTCTGATCGGTCAGGATGAAGTCAGATGTTTTTTGCCATCTCGATGTTCGTCTTTTAGCGGAGATCTGCCAGGTCGAGACTGTAAGGCTTCAAGTATAACAGGTGTCTACCGCTGCAAGTCTCTACATTCATTTGGTGAAAACCATCCATAACACAGGAGTGATCCTGTTTATTACACATGTGTGTGTGTGTGTGTGTGTGTGTGTGTGTGTGTGTGGTGTGTGTGTGTGTGTGTGCGTGCGTGCGTGCGTGCGTGCGTGCGTGTGTGCATGTGTGTGTGTGTGGTGTGTGTGTGTGTGTGTGTGTGTGTGTGTGTGTGTGTGTGTATGTGTGTGTGTGTGTTGTCAGTACAACCTCGAGTTAATCTGACAATAAATTGGTTTCAGTCAGTCAGTCAGAGAGCGAGCGAGCGAGCGAGCGAGCGAGAGAGAGAGAGAGAGAGAGGAGAGAGAGAGAGAGAGAGAGAGAGAGAGAGAGTGTGTGTGTACCCACACAGAGGCGAGCGTGTATGTGTGCACACATTTTTAGATTTAAGTCATGAGATGAAAAACAAAAAAACAAACTGGTCCCCAAACAAATCAGAATTTCATTCAGTCGCAGACGTTTCCTGCATATCAACAAATGAACAGTGATCGTGGTAAGTATCAGTCGCAAAGAAGGATACACGAGTCAGCAAATCGAGTCGCCTGACACACATATTAATACGTTAATCATAAAGAGAAGGGGCACTGAGATTAAAAAAGCTTCTAATGTCTAGTCTATGATGTAAGAGAGAGAGAGAGAGAGACACAGAGAGAGACAGAGAGAGACAGAGAGACAAGGACAGAGAGACAGAGACAGACAGACAGACAGACAGAGACAGAGACAGAGAGACAGAGAGAAAGAGAGACAGACAGAGAGAGTGATGAAAATATGTCACAATTCATTAAATCTCCTGTCAGCATCTGCAGATAGTACAGGTGAGTTCACAACACATCTGATGGACTGCCAGATGAACAGTAATCTGATAGTTGTCAGATGCCGTAACCACACCTACTATGGTCATGTCTCACATTCCGCGACACGGTGCCCCAGACTGTTCTACAGAAAACAACGAGGTCGACAGAGGAGGATCAAAAGGGGCAAACATAAAAGACTGGATCAGGACACTACGTCTCTAGCCTCAGAACAGAGGCCTGTGTGGAGATCATGGAGAAATCCAGTGTCTGCTGCTGAGCCTCTTCTGCACCAATCCTTGGGGGTAGGGGATGGGTGAGATAATGACACAGCTGTTAGGGGATGGATGTGTCATGAAACAAGTCCTGGGGGATTGTTGAGCTATGACACGTTACAGGGGATGGGGGAAAAAGGTGGGTCATGAAATAAATCAGAGGGGGATAGGGGAAAGGTGGGTCATGAAATAAATCAAAGGGGATAGGGGATGGGTGGGTCATGATACTAGTAACAAGGGGTAGAAAATGCATGGAACACGGGATAGGTATAAGTAGGTCATGATGAAGTCTTAGGGGGTAGGGAATGGATAGGTCATGACAAGTCTTAGGAGGTAGGGAATGGGTAGGTCATGACAAAGTCTTAGGGAGTAGGGAATAGGTAGGTCATCACAAGTCTTAGGGGGTACGGAATGGGTAGTTCATGACAAGGTCTTAGGGGGTACGGAATGGGTAGTTCATGACAAGGTCTTAGGGGGTACGGAATGGGTAGTTTTATGACAAGGTCTTAGGGGGGGTAGGGGAATGGGTAGGTCATGACAAGGTCTTAGGGGGTACGGAATGGGTAGTTCATGACAAGGTCTTAGGGGGTACGGAATGGGTAGTTCATGACAAGGTCTTAGGGGGTAGGGAATGGGTAGGTCATGACAAAGTCTTAGGGGTAGGGAATGGGTAGGTCATGACAAAGTCTTAGGGGGGGTAGGGAAATGGGTAGGTCATGACAAAAGTCTTAGGGGTAGGGAATGGGTAGGTCATGACAAGGTCTTAGGGGTAGGGAATGGTTGTAGAAGGACAAAGTCTTAGGGGTACGGAATGGGTAGTTCATGACAAGGTCTTAGGGAGTAGGGAATGGGTACGTAGGTCATGACAAAGTCTTAGGGGTAGGGAATGGGTAGGTCATGACAAAGTCTTAGGGGGTAGGGAATGGGTAGGTCATGACAAAGTCTTAGGGGGTAGGGAATGGGTAGGTCATGACAAAGTCTTAGGGGTAGGGAATGGTTGTAGAAGGACAAAGTCTTAGGGGGTAGGGAATGGGCAATTCATCACGAAGTCTTAGGGATAGGGAATGGGTAGGTCATGACAAAGTCTTAGGGGGTAGGGAATGGGTAGGTCATGACATAGTTTTAGAGGGTAGGGGAATGGTTGGAGAAGACAAAGTCTAAGGGGGTAGGGAATAGGTAGGTCAATGACAAAGTCTAAGGGGGTAGGGAATGGGTAGGTCATGACAAAGTCTTAGGGGGTAGGAAATGGGTAGGTCATGACAAAGTCTTAGGGGGGTAGGGAATGGATAGGTCGTGACAAAGGGCGTTTTAGAATTAACAGCAA
>JADBJO010021402.1:10000-12500 GCA_016801955.1 Conus betulinus
ATGAAGCTGTAGCATTGAATCAAGAAATGTTGTAACTTGCAGCACTGACTTAAAAATGTTGCAGCATCTAGCACTGAATAGAAAATGTGTTAACCTGTAGCGCTGACAAGAAATGCTGTAACATGTAGCATTGTGTTTAGAAATGTCATAATCTGTAGCTCTGACTTAAGAAATGTTGTAACCCGCAGCACTGACTCCAAAAGTGTTAGAACCTGTGGCGCCGAGTCTAGGAACATTGTAACCTGTAGCACTGACATCCAATCAAAGAAGAGTGCAGTCAGAATGGTCAACATTATTGAAAAGAATCCAGTGATGTTGTTTGTCGAACAGCCGATCGCCAGACCCCATCCAAGGACATCCCACCACCCACTGCTGTTGTCCATCAATAGAAAGCCACTGAAAATCAGAATGTGGCTTCACTGTGCACTGTGCACACATTCTGCCATTGACTGCTTCACTGTGCACTGTGCACACATTCTGCCATTGACCACTTCACTGTGCACTGTGCACACATTCTGCCATTGACCACTTCACTGTGCACTGTGCACACATTCTGCCATTGACCGCTTCACTGTGTACTGTGCACACATTCTGCCATTGACCGCTCACTGTGCACTGTGCCCACATTCTGCCATTGACACACTTCACTGTGCACTGTGCACACATTCTGCCATTGACCGCTTCACTGCGCACTGTGCACACATTCTGCCATTGACCGCTTCACTGTGCACTGTGCGCACATTCTGCCATTGACTGTCTGTAGAAAACTTGTTGAAAGTCACTGCATCGTGTTGTGGTGGATTGAATTGTACTGGGGAAGTGCGTCGAGACAATTCCATGTCAACCACTTTTTTCTTCATTTTCTGTTTGAGTCTGTGATCAGCATTGTTTGTTTGTTGGTGTACTTGTTTGGTTGGTTCTGCTCACTATCAAACAGAGTTTTCTTCGAACTAATTTTACAAGGGTCAGTCTTCATAGTTTCCCCAATTTGAGATCTTAGTGTTTGGGCAGAAAAAACACCGTATATCAGCTCATCCAAAATACTAGCATTCAGACCATCGCTTGAGATCAGTGGAAACGAACAGAACCCCAAGTCCAGCCCCCCCCCCCCCCCCCCCCCCCCCCCCCCCCCCCCCCTGTCCCCCCTCTCTTCCTCTCTCCTATTCGAACTACGGATACTACAATCCTCTGGATTCTTGAGTGCGGAGCTTGTCCGCTAGACCCCTGCTCCATTCACTTTGCCACATTTGGTGTGTCCACTTTGCAGGAGGCCTCGCAGAGTGGCCTTGAACTTGGTGCTCATGTTCCAGTAGATGAGAAAGTTGCCGGAGGAGTTGACGGTGGCCATGACGTGGACCACACAGATGGTGACGTAAAAGATGTTGGTGTACCGGCGGCCGGTTCAAATCCTGGTACTGCAAACCTAGAGAGAGAGAGAGAGAGGAGAGAGAGAGAGAGAGAGAGAGAGAGAGAGAGAGAGAGAGAGAGAGAGAGAGAGAGAGAGAGAGAGAGAGAATATTTAGCTTTCAAGGTTAATTAATGCACTAATGTTTTCCTGAAGATAAAAGAAAATGCATTTGTTTTTAAAGGTCAGGGAATGAGAGAATGGGAAGAATAAAGGGAAGAAAGAAAAGGACGAAGGGGTGGACTACAGAACACTGAAATAAAACTCGAGCTATCATAGTAATATCCTCTCTCACTTCCAACCACACACTCACCCAACCCTCCCCAATTTCCAACATGTATCAGAAAAGAGTAGCGTTCCCTTCACCATAGGAATTGTCTGAATTTCCGCTGCAGCAGGCCTGGAGGATGCCATTTGTACAGTGATCATGACTGAGTGTGGCCACAGACGTATGACATACTGTGTGAACAATACATACACCTCGTGAAATATGATAATAGAAGGAACACGCAGTAAACAGTATACGCACCTGGGAAACACAATGAACAGCAAAACCCACCTGGCAATCACACAATGTACTGTGTAAGCACCTGCAGAAAGACTGGATCATAGAAAGACAAGTCTCACACTCCTGATAACCACAGTGAATAGCAAACACACCAGGTCAACACATATGAATAGCAAACACGCCAGGTCAACACATATGAATAGCAAACATACCAGGTCAACTCACGGTGAATAGTACATACACCTGGTGAAACGTGAGTCATGAATGGCCAACACAGTAACAATTACACAACTGGGTAAACATGGTAAACATCAAACCCACCTTAACAGGCAAATGCAGTAACAATTACGAAGAGGCACTATACACTGACAGAGAAAGTCTAAAGCATTCTGTTGCCATTTTCGGAGTGCTAGTCAGTGGTGGAGGTTGAAAGTGAGAGGTGACAAGCACACACACCTCGTCGACACACTAGGCGCATCACACCAACCATTGAGGCCTACTCGTAGGACGATGCAATAAACAGTACACACGCCTGAAAAAACACAGTGAACAGTAAACAACACCTGGTAAAAAAAAAGCTAGGTCAT
>JADBJO010021402.1:20000-29614 GCA_016801955.1 Conus betulinus
CGCCAGGCTTCACCTTCATGTCTTTCCACAACAGGACAGAACTGGAGGTGGCATCGCAGTGTTACACAGAAACAGTCTTAAAACACACATTTTTTTTTCCAACTAGAGACTTTACTTTTGCAGCTCTGGAGGTGTTTGAGGTCCGCGTGGACTTTGATGGTCAGACCTTTTGTGTTTCTTTGTATGTGTCGTCTCCCACCTAGTAGAAAAAAAAAACAAACTCAGGAAATCAATGTTCTTAGACCAGCTCCCCGACTGCTTGAATCATACAATATATACGAAAAAATTGTTTATTGTTGGTGATATTAATGTCCATTTTGACAATCCATCCGATCACTGCACTGTGGCTAAGTGCTGTTCTTGAAAATCTTAATTTGCAACAAATGGTGAATGTACCTCCTCAACGTAAAGGTCATACTTTAGACTGGTTAATCACCAACCGTGTTTCTGATGTTTTTGATTTATCTGTTCGAGACATGCTATTATCAGACCATTTTGTTATCTCTTTTGAACTCTGTCTTAGAAAGCTCCAGACCATTTTGTTATCTCTTTTGAACTCTGTCTTAGAAAGCCTGGAGCAGCAACAAAGAAAATTGTTTCACGCAATGGCGGGATTAAAAATATTACACACCGAACTCCACTCCTTTTGTTGAGCAGATGGAATTAATACCTGCCTGTCTATACAGGAAGTGTCCGCAGGAGTATCAGCCTGCGTACGCAGAAGAAGAAGAAGAAGAAGAAGTTTCACGCAATTTCAAGGCTATTGAGATGCTTGCTTTCAAGACTGATGTTCATGTATTGCTTGAATCGATCTGTCAGTCCAGTTCATCTGACCTCATATGTACCTACGACAGCTGCTTGACCGACATCCCCCTCTCAGACCGTACACCCGCCCCTTGGATGACTCTAAATATCATTCATGCTAAAGTGCTACGGCGGACTGCCGAGCGAGCATGGCGCGAGTCTGGTCTGACTATTCACAGAGAAATATATGCAGAGCAGCGTAACATGGTTACAAACATGATACATGAGGCAAAAAAAAAGTGGTTTTAGGATAGCAGGTATTGACAGCTCCAGAGAATTCTTCCACCTCAGTGATCAGCTGTTGGGCAAAGCAGGAGATACTGTGCTTCCTTCTAGCATCCCCCTCCCCCCAGTCTCTTCTCAATAAATTCAGTGAGTTTTTTGTTGATAAGATTGTACAGATCAGAAGCAACTTTGACCCTGATACACCATGCCCCACTGATGCTGTTGTGTTCTCTGGTACACTGGAAAGTTTGAGCCTGTATCTGAGATCCGTGTGAAAGAGATACCAAAGAAAATGCCAAAGAAGTCCTGTGACCGACCCTATTCCTGCCTCAATCCTAATTGATTGTTTAGACGAAATTGTGCCCATTGTCACTGATATTTTGAACACGTCCTTATTGTCTGGTATTGTGCCTGGGTGCTTTAAGCATGCCCTTGTCAGGCCCCTGGTAAAGAAGGCAAACCTGAACCCAAACTGCTTGAAGAACTATCGTCCAGTCTCCAATCTACCATTCTTGTCAAAGGTATTGGAACGCATTGTATTAAACAGTTTCTACAGCATCTTGAATCTCATAACCTGTTTGAGCAGTCCCAGTCAGCCTCTTGTAAGTGTCATAGCACAGAAACTGCTTAATGGCGTGTGGTCAGTGACATCCTTCAGGCCTCAGACAATGGGCGTGTGTCTATCTTGTCACTGCTTGACTTGTCGGCAGCATTTGACACTATAGACGACAGCATCGTCATAACGCGATCGCGTACCATTTTTGGCTGCTCTGGAACGGTTCTGGACTGGATCAACCCCTATTTACCCGGCCGTACCCAGTCTGTTGTCATCGGCCGCGAATCAGCTCCACCAGTGTTGAAGTATGGTGTGCCCCCAGGGTTCTGTCTTGGGGGACCTGTCCTTTTTACTATGTACACACAGCCTCTCAGCACTATCATTCATCTGTCAGGCCACTCATACCATTTCTTTGCAGATGACTTGCAGCTGCATGACTCTTCTCTACTCCATCAGATTTTGACTCTCTTGAGTGCAGTCTGAGAGACTGTATAGAGAATGTTTCTAAGTAGATGAGTGACAACAAGTTGAAAATGAATGATGATAAAACTGAGCTCATTGTTACTGGCACGATTTCAAAGATCAATCAGATTACTCATACTGTTATGTCTATCTCTAGTTGTGATGTATCCTTCTCACAAACTGTCAGGAATCTTGATTTCTACCTAGACGAAACCTTGTCTATGGAAGCACATGGTAAACAACTATGCCATACTCTGTACCTTCAGAATAGAATACGTAGAATAGGTAAGGTCCAGTCCTTTCTATCCACTGATGCTGCCAACAAACTTGCTGTCTCCTTCATACTGTCTAGATTAGATTACTGTAACTCTCTCTTCTTGCTGGTCTCCCGACAATCTACTAAATAAACTTCAACACATACGGAATCATGTGGCTCGCCTTGTTCTCCGCAAGCCCAGACGTGAGAGCGCAAAATCTCTTCTCAGTACTCTCCATTGACTTCCTGTAAATGCCAGAATTCAATATAAAGTTGCCTGTCTCTGCTTCCAGTGTAGCTATCATGAGAACATGCCATCTTTCTTTCCATGCTCTTGCAAATATACAAACCTCCTCAAGCACTTCGTTTTTCTAATACCTCACTGCTGACGGTTCCTCTCTTCTGTCCTGATGCCTTTGTACAAATTCTTCTCTGTCTTTGGCCCAAATGTATGGAACTCTCTGTCCCTGTCTCTTATGAAAACAAACTGCTTCTCAACTTTCAAACCATATCTGAAAACCTACTTCTTTCAAACTTTGCCTGAGAAATTGGAATGTGCAAGTCCTTCCAAATCAGATTCATTCTCCTGCCTGTATGTTCCTACACCAGTAAAGTCAAGGTGTGTGTGTGTGTGTGTGTGTGTGTGTGTGTGTGTGTGTGTGTGTGTGTGTGTGTGTGTGTGTGTGTGTGTCGTGCGTGCGTGCGTGCGTGCGTGCGTGCGTGTGTGTGTGTGTGTGTGTGTGTGTGTGTGTGTGTGCGTGCGTGTGTGCATGCGTGCGTGCGTGTGTACGTGCATGCGTGCGTGCGTGGGTGCGTGTGTGTGTGTGTGTGTGTGTGTGTGTGTGTGTGTGTGTGTGTGTGTGTGTGTGTGTGTGTGTGTGTGTCTGTGTGTCTGTGTGTGTGTGTGTGTGTGTGTGTGTGTGTGTAAGTGTAAAGGAGAGGAGTGGTTCTAGAGAATTTATGAGAGGGAGACTTTGTGAATTTCTCGAATGATGTGTTTTTTTAAATTATTCTTATTATATGATGTCTTAATTGTGAACGAAATGTGACCTGTTTTAGCATTGGATATCTTGAGGTTTTGTTTGCACGCGCGCGCGCGCGCGCGCGCGCGCGCGCGCGTGTGTGTGTGTGTGTGTGTGTGTGTGTGTGTGTGTGAAGAAGAGTGGTTTTTTAGAGGATTTATGAGAGGGAGACTTTTTGTGAACTTTCTCGTGTAATTATTAGTATTGTTATTATCATTATCATCATTATTTTTATCATTATCATTATTATTATTATTATTATACAATGTCTTAATTGCGAATGCAATATGATTGTTTTAGTATTGGATATCTCTAGACTTTGTGTGCATGACTTATCATTCGTATTCTTACCGTTTGCACTTTTTTGAAATGTAAAGCGCTGTTGAGCATTTCTATGGAATATGCGCTACACAATAAACATTATTATTATTATTATTACTATTATTATTATTATTATTATTATCATTATTATTATTATTATTATCATTAAATCTGGTTGCATAGATTAGTCACAGGTTAATAAGGGGGACACAAGAAAACAAGCACTTATATGCTTTTTTACAGCAACTTGCTGTCGGAAAATTGTGACCCTCGCACTCTGAACATTCCTTGCCCTTTAGGGCAAGCTCGATTTGTTTTTAAGAAATCTGAAAGCACAGTGAATTCTGGGAGATAACTACCCTGCTGAGTCAAACAGTGTTGTCATGGATGACTGCGCCACGTTGCTTGTTTATGTCATTTTATGTTTTGTAAAAATTAGAAACCATCGTGAGAAAACAAGAAATCAATAAGTGAAATAGACCCAAGGGACGAAGTCTGAGAAGTCGAACTCATCTCAAACGACAAAAGACTATTGGAATCTTATGAAGATATCGATGAAGAGAATTTTGATTTACAGTAACAGAAATGATACTACTATCATGTAAAGTGTAGCATTTGTATGTGATATTTGTACTTGATTATGTTCTCAGTGCCTGATCTGGCTGTCTTAAGTGGTGGCTCCCAACCCAATTTCATGCTGCCACTGGGAAGCTGTCATCATTAGATCTGTCAGTGTGCGATCCCGCATTAGTTCTAAACTTTGGACTGTGCACGACAATCTTCCATGCTGCAGCCATTCCCCACTTACCTTGCCACAACTCACAGGTCTGCCCCTGTGTGCACCAGTTTCAAATGGGCCAACTTTTTAATCTTAAATCTTGAAATTGACAGAAATTAAAAATAGGATGAAACGACCTCAGCAGCTGGTTTTTAAAAATGGACACTAAAAAGGAAGAAAACATTCTCCAGTGGAATACTATATTGCACCATCAGGTCTGAAAAAATTCCGGACACACACACAATATTTGCAGCCTTAACTCTCGGAAAGAATTACGCTTCAAATCAATGGCCAGAACGTCTACTATTGTCAAGGGCAGGACAGACTACAGCATGTCTGCCCTGTCGCCCATGACTGAGACAGTGGGAATAAACCGAAGAGGGGTGTCAGGGAGGATTTCACCTGTTGTGTTACCTGGAGTCCAGCTTCCCGTCTGGCTGTATTGTTCTTGTTGCCACACAATCTGTACCAAAAGAACAAGACTGAACCATCAATTAAGGGCATTTTTTATTCGTCAAAGAAGGAATGAAATCGTGACATCAGCAAATTGATATATCTTCATTACATGACTGTTCGTCATAAGAAAATATTGTTTCTTTCAACTGTTTTTGTTTCGAAGAGCCAGCTGTTGTTGAAAGGGTGGCTTTTGTTTAAAACATAAATATTCCAGCATCGCAGAAAAACATAACACTCACAGTTTGTGAACAATGTGTTGAGATTCTGTTGTCATCAGCCTGACAGGAAACGAGTCTGACACCCATATACCCACGCTTGTTCTTTGTAACATAACCATTTCAGAATGATTAAAATCAAAACAGGTACTTCGCTCGTCACATTTACTTCATAACACCCGTGCTACGGCCTAGGAAGAGGGTGAGATGAGGTGAAGAGATGTTTACCTTCCTAAGGTCCTCTATTTCACTGATAGTGGATGAGGTGTTTACCCTCAAATGCCCTCCATATCATCAATAATGGGAAGGGGTGACGTAATGATTTGTTTATCTTGAAAAACCCTCCATGTCATCAGGGGGGTGGGGGAGGGGGGGGGGGGGATGGGAGGTAACGAGGTGTTTACCTTCCAGAAGGCTCCAAGGGGAGGGTGGAAGAGGCTGAAGATGCTGTACAGTCTGGATGTCATGGAAACGGTGATGTAACCTGTGTCTGCTACTGCCAGACTGCACACAGTGCGTATATCATACATGGTGATGAGGGTGTTGTTGGTGGTGGTAGTGGTGGTGGTGGTGGGTGGTGGGGTGGTGGTGGTGATGATGATAATGATGATGATGATGATGATGATGATGATGATAACGATATCTAATGGCAGTTGCATAAGAACTGTAAAACAAATGGAGTGTAACAAAATGTCCGGGGATGTGGACGGGTAGATGTGTGCTGACAGGAAAGCAGGAAGCAGGCACAGGATTGGTCAGATCATGCATCTTGTGCCCAAATCCCTAACCACCCGTTGTCACCCAGCCACACAGCCAACTTCAGACATGTCCACACATGGCCAGTATCCAGTCGGCACCACGTATTCTAGAACCAAGATAGTGAGATTAACGTCTTGTTATCCCGACACTCCTCTGAACAAGTTGTTTCCAAACCGAAGTTGCGGGACACTGTGCCTCTAGCTGCAATTTACAGACATTCGTCTTGTCATTGGTGATCGTCTATAGGCCCATGGCTCGTGAAGATGGGTGGGTGCCTGCATGTGAGCATTAAGGCCGTCTGCATATGGTGGCCGTGGAGATGGATGAAGGAAGAAAAAGATCATTACTGTCATGGATCTTGTCAGAAAACCAGCCTGACTGACAAAACAAAAAGTTCACAGATCAAGTGTGCAGACTCACGACTGTAAAACAACAACAACCATAACAACCTTTTCAGAGAGCTAAGAGAACTATGTGTTGGCAAATGCCGACTCCTCTGATGACACATGTTCGAACTTCGGTAGAGAACAGCAGGTCTGGCTTCATCTGCAGAACAACAGGCCATCCCGAGCTGATCCCGACTGCAGTACAGATATCGGTCTGTAGACGTCCATGGCTCTTAAGATCACATGGACCTCAGTCTGACATTTCACCTTCTATTCTTTCTGCTTCGTACTCCCTCTGTGTTGCCCCAGAAATTACTACCCACGTCCTTTCCTCCATCACCTGTCTCTTCGACACACACACTTCCTCCCACCCCCCTCCCACCCCCATCCCAGTCATATCACCCCTCCTTCCTGGAAACCCTCCTTTCCTGCCCCTCTCCATCCCATTGCTTGTTCAGAATGTCAGGTGGAGCACATGGAACTGGACTGTTGCACACTGTTATGCAGATTCTTATGCAGACAATGTCGTCGAAAAAAGGAAATTAAGTTCTTGCTTCCATCAGTCTGTCCACCTTACTTTGAATATGACTAGTATGAGAACATGATTGTGTTGAAGGTGATTGCTTACTTACTTAGTGAATGAACGAGAGAGTGAGTGAGTGAGTGAGTAAGTTCCCCCCCCCCCCCCCCTTACTTTTTTTCTTCGTTATTTGTCTTTTCCGCGTTATATGATGAAACATGCGATCAAGTCTAATGCACAACCAGAATAAGCTTGTCAGAGAGAAAGACGAATGAGCTCAAAATGGATTAACAAATGCAATCATGTGCACAGAGATAAATATAGCTCTATAACGACGAACATTACACATAGAAAAAGGAGTGAAAGGAAAATGGAAAATAAGTAACAAGTTCAAAACAACAACAGCACCTACTACTACTACTATTGCTGCTGCTACTGCTGCTGCTGCTGCTGCTGCTGCTGCTGCTGCTGCTAACAAAGAAAACATTATAACAATAACAATGCTGGATATTTGTTCAGTGCATATTCTAGAGACCTGATGCCTTTTCACAAATAACAGTATGACCATTCTCCATGCAGTCACTTGCACAGGCATACGTCATATGTGCAGTTGACATAAACACATTTGTAAGAAATAATAAAAAAGAAAAGCAAGACAGAAAGAAAGATAGAAAGGGGAGTGAATTACATAAAAAGGGAAAAAAAAAAAGCAAACCTGAAAAAGACAGAGGTTTATACGATCCGACAAGCCCTGACGGGTAAAAACCACCATGTTGATGACGTTCATGATGACGCCACCTAGCGTCAGCACCGGAAGCAGTCCCACTTGCACCACCGTCAACACGAGATGCGACATAGCTGAACTGACCGGATCATCCGGGTATTTTTCACCTGAGACTCCAGAGGAGACAAAAGTGGTGTGGTGACTGTAATCAGTGCTGATGTCATTCTTCGTGGTGGTATTAAAAAATACGTCTGTAAAGAGCCCCGGGGAGATGGAACTCTCTTCCTTGAGCGTGGATTGTGCTCTGAGGGCCATGCTACGAGAACCAGACAAAATGTGTGAAGCTAAATGATCATGTTCACTTTTCTGATCGGTCAGGAATGAAGTCAGATGTTTTTGCCATCTCGATGTTAGGCTTTTAGGGTAGATGTGCCAAGTCGAGACTGTAAGGCTACAAGTATAACAGGTGTCCACCGCTGCAAGTCTCTACATTCATTTGGTGAAAACCATCCATAACACAGGAGTGATCCTGTTTATTACACAATGTGTGTGTGTGTGTGTGTGTGTGTGTGTGTGTGTGTGTGTGTGTGTGTGTGTGTGTGTGTGTGTTGTCAGTACAACCTCGAGTTAATCTGACAATAAACTGGTTTCAGTCAGTCAGTCAGACAGAGAGAGAGAGAGAGAGAGAGAGAGAGAGAGAGAGAGAGAGAGGAGTATGTACTCACACAGAGGCGAGCGTGCATGTGTGCACACATTTTTAGATTTAAGTCATAAAGTGAAAAAAAAAACAAAGAAACTGGTCCCCAAACAAATCAGAATTTCATTCAGTCGCAGACTTTTCCTGCATATCAACAAATGAACAGTGATCGTGGTAAGTATCAGTCGCAAAGAAGGATACGAGAGTCAGCAAATCGAGTCGCCTGACACACATTATTAATACGTTAATCATAAACAGAAGGCACAGAGATGAAAAAAAAAGCTTCTAATGTCTAGTCTATGATGTAAGAGAGAGAGAGAGAGAGAGAAGAGAGAGAGAGAGAGAGAGAAGGACAGAGAGACAGAGACAGACAGACAGAGACAGACACAGAGACGAGAGAGACAGAGACAGAGAGACAGACAGAGACAGAGAGAGTGATGAAATATGTCACAATTCACGAAATCTCCGGTCAGCATCTGCAGATAGTACAGGTGAGTTCACAAGACATCTGATGGACTGGCAGATGAACAGTAATCTGATAGTTGTCAGATGCCGTAACCACACCTACTATGATCATGTCTCACATTCCGCGACACGGTGCCTCAGGCTGTTCTACAGAAAACAACGAGGTCGACAGAGGAGGATCAAAAGGGGCAAACATAAAAGACTGGATCAGGACACTACGTCTCTAGCCTCAGAACAGAGGCCTGTGTGGAGATCGTGGAGAAATCCATTGTCTGCTGCTGCGCCTCTTCTGCACAAATCCTTGGGGGTAGGGGATGGGTGAGATAATGACACAGCTGTTAGGGGATGGATGTGTCATGAAACAAGTCCTGGGGATTGTTGAGCTATGACACGTTACAGGGGATAGGGAAAAAGTGGGTCATCAAATAAATCAAAGGGGATAGGGGGAAAGGTGGGTCATCAAATAAATCAAAGGGGATAGGGGATGGGTGGGTCATGAAATAAATCAAAGGGGATAGGGGATGGGTGGGTCATCAAATAAATCAAAGGGGATAGGGGATGGGGGGGTCATGATACAAGTAACAAGGGGTAGAAAATGCATGGAACACGGGATAGGGTATAGGTAGGTCATGACAAAGTCTTAGGGGGCAGGGAATGGGCAGTCCATGACGAAGTCTTAGGGGTAGGGAATGAGTAGTTCATGACAAGGTCTTAGGGGGTAGTAGGTTCATGACAAGGTCTTAGGGGGTAGGGAATGGGTAGGTCATGACAAGTCTTAGGTAGGGAATGACAAGGTCATGACAAGGTCTTAGGGTAGGGAATGGGTAGGTCATGACAAAGTCTTAGGGGTAGGGAAGGGGGTAGTTCATGACAAAGTCTTAGGGGGTAGGGAATGGGTAGGTCATGACAAAGTCTTAGGGGCAAAGTCTTAGGGGGTAGGGACAGGGTAGGTCATGAACAAGTTTAGG
>JADBJO010021403.1:10000-29613 GCA_016801955.1 Conus betulinus
TCCAACGAATCTTGGATCCGCTATTTTGATCTGGCCCCGCACAAATTCAAAAGTGAAAATAAATCAGTAAACAA
This sequence comes from Conus betulinus, assembly GCA_016801955.1. Classification (NCBI taxonomy): domain Eukaryota; kingdom Metazoa; phylum Mollusca; class Gastropoda; order Neogastropoda; family Conidae; genus Conus; species Conus betulinus. The sequence goes on from JADBJO010021403.1 coordinate 10,075, forward strand.
CAAAATAAAACGTCTGTCATGGTAAGAAAAATTCTTAGAGGGTCAGTTCATGACTAGAAACGAAATTATATTTTCACTAGGGCAAGGTACGGTAGGTAAGGAGTATAGGAGTTACATCTCAGTACCTTTTTGCAAATAAAAATATGGGAAAAGCAAAATGCCAACGTTTACATTGACACAAAGTTTCAATCTAAACATAGATGATTTCATACAGAGTAATCAGTCTGTAAAGAGACACCTCACAGTGTTCATTCTCAGTGATAACTTGATCACGGTCTTCCCGAAATGATCCTGGAGATATTTTTGAATCCGGAACCGCATCACGGATCTATTCGACGGATCTTACCAAAGATCCCCACCATGACTACGGGCTGCGGAGTAGCACCATGGATCCGCAACACGGATCCTCATCACAGATCGTCACCATGGAACAGTGTCACGGATCAGCACCATACGAGGGTTTGACTGCCAGAACCCAGTATCTCTCTCTCTCTCTCTCTCTCTCTCTCTCACACACACACACACACACACACACACACACACACACACACACACACACACACATATATATATATATATATCAGAGATATACTGGGTTCTGGCAGTCAGCCCTCGCATAGATCTGTATGACGAATCCTCACCACAGACCTGTGTACAAGGATCTGCTCTACGGCTCTGCACCAAAGTGTCAAAAGACCGTTCTTGAATCAGAATATTCTTTGAACAAAGAATCCTTCAATCTATTCTTTACGTAATCTTGTTAACAAACAAACCAACCAAACCAACCACCAACCAACCAACCAACCAACCAGCGAACCAACCAACCAACCAACCAACCAACCAACACCACCAACCAACCAACCAACTTACCAGCCAACTCACCAGCCAACCAACCAACCAATCAGCCAGCCAGCCAGCCAACCAACCAACCAACCAACCAGCCAACCCACCCACCCACCCACCAACCAGCCAACCAACCAAAAACTAACCAACAGAAAAATAAAAAAAAAGCTGACCAGCACGATATCCACGTTCGCATCATTCAGACATGTTCGATGGTTTCCATCTTGTTCAGTACATATCTAACCTGCTGACATTTCCGATGGCGTTTTCCACAAAAGCAGCTGACCCCCTTCGTGTTTTTCCTCCTGTGTTTTTTTTTTTCCTGCCTTACCTGGCTGTCAGGTCCAAAATATTAAAAGGGTGATGAAAAATGGGGCAGGCAGAAAAGAAAGGGGAGATAAATGCAGGGAAGAGGGCAGGGAAACGGGTGAGTTATTAGTACAGTGTGTGAATTGGATAGGAGGGGGTGTCTAGCAATTTACCAAAAGAACAGGAACATTTGTTTTGATTTTCTTTCTGTGTTCTTTCTTTCTTTTTTCTTCTTTTCTTCTTCTTTTTTTTTTTTTTTTTGCAGAGTGCCTTGTCATCTCTCAACAGTACGGGGTCCGTGGAAGGTTGAGGGGCTGCTCCATGGAGTGTGTAATGAAGAACGATCGCCTCTGGTGTTGAACCGTGTGGACGATCAATTCTTTTTTTTCCCAGGTGGTTTGAATTCCACAGTCTCAAACGCGAAGAGAGAGAGAGAGAGAGGGAGAGAGAGAGGAGAGAGAGAGAGAGAGGTAAGAGAGTATGGACAATGTCCAGATTTAGGACGGAGATGAACAAAAGTGTTTCTTGTTTTCGTTTCTTGTTCTTTAACTTCTTCTTTTTTTTCTACCTCCCGTTGCTTTCTTCTTTTGCTTCCACCCCCCCCCTCCCTCCCCTTTGCTTCTTTACTGTCAATTCTTTCTTTTTTTTTTTTATTTATTTTCCCCTGTAATTTATTGTTCTTTTAGACCCCTTTCCAGCTTCTTTGAAAATATAGTGAGACTCCTCCCCCGAGTCCTCCTATTTTCCCCTGGTAATCCCCTTGCTCCCCCTATTTGTTCCCCTTGTCCCCCCCCTCCCCCCCAATTTGTTTTCCTTTGCCTTTTACAAGTGTTTTAATTCCCTTACCCTGACTGCACTGCTTTGCTGTTGTTACCCCTTATCTACTTTCGCGTCATCGTCATATCCCTGCTTCGTGAATTTGCTTTTGTCTTTTTTCTTTCTTCTTCCTTTTTTAGGGTTGCTTTTGGTGTTGTTTTTTTTCCCCTTTTAACTTCTTGTTGCTTTTAGAGGAAGGGAAGGAATATAAAACTGGGCTTTGACAAATAAGCGTGAGAAGTACTGGGGCAAGATGGGCTGATTAGAGGGGTTTAACCCGGGGGGGGGGAGGGGTCAATAGGAAACACTTGGCTCGCTGCTTTGATTTTCTGAGTCTTTTCGGACATGAACACCTGAGGACACAGGAAATAACGTGTTGTTTAGAGTGGCAGAACTCAAACACACACACACACCAAACACCGTATTTATACAAGGAGGAGGATTGGGGTTTAGGCACACCAAGGTGAAAGGTGATATTCAGTAGAAATCCTAGGGAAATATGGGTTTGAAAGTAGAGGCTCTGTGTGGAAGAGGGGGCACAACCCTCCCAAACGGGGGGGAGGGCGGGGGCGGGGTGGTCTCTTTGTCTCCTGGGGGGGACAGGGGGGCCGGGGTGAGGGGAGGGAGCTCGACTTATTTGCATTCCGCGTTGAATAAACCACAAATACTACCGAAAAAATTGGTCCTTGTTTTCGACTTGTCGGAACATCGATTCCAAAAAGAAAGAACGCGCAGGTCGAAAAATACGACAAAAAAAGACAGTAACAGGTTTCAACCTTCTCGAACAAAGGAAAAGTTGGTTTAAGGAGAGTGGGTACCCGAAAGAGACAGAGGATTAGAGGGAGAGGGGGACTACATCACACATCTTCTAACCTCACGAAAATATAAAAAGATAAGAAAGCCTTGACCTGGGTCCTTTTTCGGGATAACAACTATAAAAATTCCAAGGACAGACAAGTGGTAAAGGGACCGAAAAACAACAAAACAAAAAAAAAACAAAGATGGGGGTGGTTGGGGGGGTGTGGGGGGGGTGGGCGGGGGTCAAAAAGGAAACAAAAAAATACGCAAATTTTTCGACTCTTAGACGGACAGCTTTTTTCAGTGACATAAAAACTGAGGACACACAGGAAAATTGTTTAGGAAAAAAGGGAAGAAGCAATTGAAGTGACAAAAGGGGGAACGCAACACACACAACCCACACAGTCACAACACTACTGGACAAGGGGCGGGGATGGGAGTAGTTGGACACAGTAGGTAAGAAAAGGTGAGTGAGTAAAATCCAGAGTATCTGGGTTTTAAAGTAAGTGTATGTTGTTTGCTGGGAAGGAGGGTATGTAGAAAAAAGAGGGAACGGGAGGGACCACCCCCCCAGTGTAGTAAGCGAAAGGAGAGGAAAATTTGGTGAGTAAAAAAAACAAGGGAACCCTACGAGATATAATTTTTTTATTTTTGGCAATTATTATATTTTTAGCTAAAATTGATGAAACGATTATAATTAAGTATTAACAGTGATTTAATATTTAAGAAAAATTATTTATTATTATTTTTAAGAATAATATAATTAATCTCTTAATTAACTAAGGGGATTTAAAACGTAAGGGTGGTTTTCATTACTTCGACCTTTTTAGCATGTACCTGATCTACACCTGGCAACCTGCCTTAGCACCCCCACAAGGCGCTCTTGGGGTGAAACTTGTGTGTTTGGTTTGCTGTGTAACGTATCTGCGCTAACTACTAACATTTACAGAATAAATGTGCATGCTCGTCTGTGTGCGTTCGCCTGCGCATGTATGTTGTGCATCAAACAAGTCCAGCCTATGCCTATATTCACGTGTTTATGTTTTAGGTGGAGGTTGGAAATTTGATTCACCCATTATGATTTGTGCGTTTACATTCTCGTCCGTGTGCTTTGTCTTGCATGTGTGTGCGTAAATGTATGCGATACTGAATGTGTTATCTGTGTGCTGGTGTACGTCTGCTCTTGTATATGCAAAAAAATGCTGATGAGCGTATGTTTAGACCTGTTATAATTAATGGACACAAACACCCACCACACACACACACACACACACACACACAAACACACCACACCCCTCTCTCCCTCTCTCCTCTCCTCTCTCTCTCTCTCTCATACACACACACACACACACACACACACAACCACACACACACACACACACGCACAACACAACACCCACACACACACATAATATATATATATATATATATGATATTATATATATATATATATATATATATATAATATAGATGTGTGTGTGTGTGTTGTGTGTGTGGTGTGTGGTTGTGTGTGAAAATTTTTGGCTTAGCAGGGAATGGCAATCCTCATTAAAAAAAAGCAAGCAACACAATTGTTCAGACATCCTCTCCCTTACCCATCTGCTGTGTTTACCCACATTAGCCGTGGGCCCCACCTTCAACCCACATATAAAACAATAGTTTTCATATCTTTCTTGTAAGTGGAACAACAACAAACTACAACATAGATCTACCTCAAAAGGGGAACATCACAAGGTTTTGATTTTTTTTTCAACAAAAACAAAACGATAACTACAGAAACTTTGCTTCATAGCAAAGATTTTGAAGATGGTTTTTATTTGCTGGAAGGCTCTGTGTTCATTTTTTTTAATCATTCATTTATCAATCTATATGTCTGAAAAAATAGAATCCTGAATCCCCCAGGAGTGGAAGAGACAGAGAGAGAGAGAGAGTGAGAGAGAGAGAGAGAGAGAGAGAGAGGAGAGACAGAGAGAGAGAGAGGAAAGAACAGACAGAAGGACAGAGCTAAACAGCCTATGTAAAGCACACACCAGGTCACAATCAAAACCCTCTCTTTCCGCTGTCTGAAAGTTGTGAACAGTTTTAGAGATGAGAGAGAGAGAGAGATGGATGAGAGAGAGAAGAGAGAGAGGAGGAGAGAGAGGAGAGAGAGAAGAGAGAGAATATTGTATTCCGAACCACCAAACTCAGAGGACACAACCACAACAAGAATATCCACATTTTTACCAGACTCAAGAAAAGGAGCTAAAAACTGCCATGATGTTCATAATTATGCATCTTTTTTTGTGAAAAAAGGATTTACTGTTGCCATGGTATTCATAACGCTTCTTTATAGTGGCCGTCTCCCTTGCCTTTACAAACTCATCCATCTCTCCTGTCATTCTCCGACCTGTTGCCCCCCCCCCCCCTCATCAACTCTGCCCCTCCTCCCTCCTGCTGGTGTTTCAAAAACAGTAATAAATGGAACTTCTCCCCATCCCCACACCAAACCTCACAAGCCCTCCCCCCCCCCCCCCCCCCCCTCCCCACCCCGACCGCGCCCCCGCGAAACCTACCTTTGTAACTGTACTCATAGCGCTCCTATAGCTCTAAATCTATCCTACTAACCCCCACCCATACATCCCATGCACATTATCCCCTTGCACCCACCCCCTTACCTCCCTTTTTTTTTTTTTTTTTTTTTTTTTTTTCCACAACCATCTTCGTCCAGTGAGAAAAAAAAACAAAAAACAAAAGCAGGGCCGGGGAGGGCAAGTTTGGGTGGTAGGGGGAGTGGGGTGTGTGTTAAGGCGGGGAATAGAAGGGGGGTTGAGGATGGCTTGGCTTAGGGACTTCTGTTAAAGAATGGAAGAATGGTTAGAATTAGTTTTCTTCTAGTTCAGGTGCGGTCCATTGCTGGGGTGGGGTTGTGGGTTTTGTGTGTGGGGTTTGTTTGGCTCCATGGGAGACACAGTAACTAGCTGTCATTCAGTCATAGGACATATCTATATGCTGGAGCCACCTTGTGTTGCTTTTGAAATGGATTGCCTGGTAGAGGTGGAACACAGAGAAGGACAGCTCTCTCTGTCTCTTTTTGTCCTCTGTCTGTCCGGCTCTCCTCCCTCCCCCTCTCCTCTCTGCTGTCGGTTGCATGCCGTTGCGTACACAACACTATACTTACAAACACGCTGTCGGCAAGGTAACTTAGGTGCTCAAGGGAGCGTGCGGTACGTGCGGTCGTGCGTGCGTGTGTGTGTGTGTGTGTGTGTGTGGTGTGTGTGTGGTGTTGATTTGTGCGTGCTCGCGCGCGTGCGTTGTGTGTTGTGTGTGTGCGCACGCAGCTTGTATGTGTTGGTAGTGGTGTTGTCATGCACAATCTTCTTCTTTCTTTTTGTTTTCCTTCCTTATCCGTCTTTTCCGCCTGAAGTTGAGAAATGATAATAAACAGAAGACAGACACTAAATGGCTGCAGGTTTTAAAAAAAATCCATCCACACACCACCCATTCCAACATGCCTCCTGGTCCTTTTACATCCGGTCTGATCCCTGTTTGATTAGCTGATACAAACCTGGTATGTTTCAAACCATGTCCATCTTAACCGCTGGGGTGGCTTCTTCCTCCTGAGTTTGCTCTGGCCTAGCCCTGGTTGTCAGACCCGAAAACTATCAACAAGCTGATGATAATAGTTTAGTACAGTGTGTAACATTTGATTCCAAGGTGGGGAGAAGAGAATGGTCGTGTTACCGCCCTTGAACCGACTTCGCAGTTTCGTTATCAGGTTTGCATTCAATAAGCGGCAACGGCAACGGCGTGCGGACTAAATCCCTGTACCGGCAAAAACAAAACCACATCCCCCAAAAAAAAAAAAAAACCCCCCAAAAAAAAAAAAAAAAAACCTCTAAGGTCTTGATACCGGTTTGACACTACCGCATGATTGTGAATCTGATGGATAACTGAATTAACAACTAAGATGAGACAATTGAAGAAGATGGGTCTCGTCGTGTGGCTACGTGCTCATCGGATGTCTGACCAAAACGCGTTAGTCCAACGCGCTGGTCAGACGCTGAGATGCCTGCCCCTACCAGTTTATGTTCGTTTGTAGGTGTGTGTGTGTGTTGTGGGTGGTGTTGGTGTGTGGTGTGTGTGCGGCGCGCGTGGATTGTAATGTACACGTGTGTGTAATGAATGTTGCGGAGGCATGGGCCCAGTGTGTGCGGTGGGCGCATGTGTGTGTGTGTGTGTTTGTGTGTGTTGTGTGTGTGTGTGTGTTGTGTTGTGTTTGGCGTTTGGTGTGCGGGTGGAGCTTTTGTTTTTTATGTATTTGTTATATAATCTATGTATGGTTTTATGTTCTTATGGATTTAGGATGTTTTATTTTCAGTGGTGGTGTGTGTGTGTGTGTGTGTGTGGTGTGTGGGTTGTTTGTTGCTGTTGTGTGGTGGTGTGTGGTGTGCTGTGCTAGCGCGCGCGCGTGTGTTTTGTTGTGTTGCATGTGGTTGGGGTGGGGGGTGTGGGTTTTTGGGGAGTGTGGTTGCTCGCTGGGGGCTCTATACAGAGGGGGGGGTGGGGTTTGGGGGGGGGTGGTGGGGTGTGAGGGGGTTGGGGGGGGGGGTGTTGTTGTGGGTTTGTGGGGGGTGGGGGTGGGGGTGGTGGTGGGTGTGGGTGGGGGGGGGGTGTGGGGGGGTAGAAGTGGGGGGACATGTGGGGGGGGGGGGTTTTATGAAGATAGTTGTGTGGGGGTGCTCAACAGGTTGGATGGGTTGGGGGAGAGGGGGTGGGAAGGTTAGAGTGGCGGGTGGGATCGGATGTAAGGAGAGAGAAAGGTGGGGACGGTAGGCTGTGGGAAAGAGGGCGGTGGTTTGTGCACTACAGGTGGAGGGTGAGAAGGGTAGACGTTGAGGTGGGGGTGCGGGGGGGCCCTGGACTGGAGGGAGGTGGTGTCACGGAGCGGAGAGGGGGGGAGTCTGGGGGAGGGGTTCTCTGTACTTGTTGAAATGTGTGGAGAGCAGAAGAAAATTCGATGGAGAATAAAGTTGTTGAATTGAATTGAATTGAATTGAAGCTCAGGGATGTTATCCTGGGGGGACAATGGAGACTGTTCTGGAGTTGAACCATATAGACACCAAACGCACGTTTTTTTCCAGGTTGCGTTGCATTACAGGTCTGGAAAGAAGAGAATGAAACGAGAGTGGGCTTTGAGAGTTGCAGCCCCGAAGTATGGACCATTCAAGATTTACAACAGAGAAAAGAAGAATCACATGTCCCCTTCTTCTCTTCTTCTTCTTCTTCTCTTCTTCTTCTTTTTCTTCTTTTTCTTTTCTTCTTCTTCTTCTTTTTTTTTCTCTTTTTTTTTCCTTCTTCTTCTCTTCCCCGCCTCTTTCCCTTTCTTCTCTCCTCTTTTTCTCTTTCCTCCCCCCCTTCTTTCTCTCTGCTTCTTTTCCTCCTTCCTTCCTTACCCCTTTCTTTCTTCTCTTTTCTTCTCTTCTTTCTTCTTCCTTCTTTTTCGTCTTTTCTTCGCTTGCTTTTTCTTCTCTTCTTCCTTTCCTTTCTTCTTCTGCTTCTCTTCTTCTCTTCTTTCTTTCTTTCTTCTTCTTCTTCTCTTCTTCTTCTTTTCTTCTTTTTTCCTTTCTTGTCCCCCTTTCCTTTCTTTTTTTTCTTTTTCTTTTTTTTCCTTCCGTATTCCTTCTTCTTTTCTTTTCTTCTTCTTCTTCTATTCTGCTTTTCCCCTGATTTCCTTTTCTTTTTTATTCTTCACTGTTTTTTTCTTTCCTCCTCCCTCGCCTCTTTTTCTTTCCTTCATTTTTTCCTTCTTCCCTTTCCTTTTTTCTTTTACCTCCACATTTCTTATTAGCTTTTCTTTCCTTTTCCCCTATTTTTCCCTCGTCTTCCCCTTTCTTTCCCCCCCCTTCCCCCCTTGTTCCCTCTTCCTTCCTCTTCTCTCCCCATTTCTTCTCTTTCTTTTTTCCCCTTCCACTCTCTTCTTCTTTTCTCCTCTTTCCTGCGTCCTCTTTTCCCCCTCCTGTTTCCCTCCCCCCACCCCCCCCTTCTTTTTTTTCCCACTTTTTCGGCTTTTTCTCCCCTTCCCCCTTGTTTCCCTTTTCTCTCCTTTCTCTTCCCCTCCTGTTTTCCTCTTTTCCCCTCCCTACTTCCCTCCCCCCCCTTTTTTTTTTCCCCTTTTCCCTTCTTCCCCCCACCTCCTCCCCCCCTGGGTGTTTCCCCCCTTTTCTTTCTCCTTTCTTTTCCCCCACTCCTCCCCCCTCCTCTCCTTCCTCCTCTTCTTTCCCCTCCTCCTTCCCTCCTCCTCCCGCCTTCCTTCTCCCTCCTCCGTTCCTCCTCCCTTCCCGCTCTCCTTTCCCCTTCCTTGAAATAAGGCCTATAAAAAAGCATTAGGGCTGATGGATGTTCTGGTGGTGAGCAATTTTGCTCACTGCTTTTTTCTCGCTGTCTCTGTCTGCAACAGTGTAATGAAATTAGCTAAGAATGCCTTTTGACGTGTCTTTGTTCTTTTCATCCCCCATTGCCTGCAAACCTGATTGCACTAACACACCTGCAGGCACACATGGAATCTGCAATCTGTGAATAGCATGCCAGAGTCAAACTTTTCATCAATACTAATACAAGCAAAGCAACACAAAATCTGCCCTCCTGCCCTCCACTCCACAAGCCCAAACACCCACTCACCCCCAGTCAACATCGTACAAAAAGATGTTCCATTCCATGAACAGGACCTGGAACTACAATGTAGATCCATCAACAGAAAGATGACATACAAACTTCTTCTGAAAAAAACCCCAATGATACAGGAAAAGTTCCCCCTCATCCAAGCATGCCAACCTTCCAGACAAAAGTTCTTCTTGTCGTATTTTTGCTTTTTTTTTTTTGTTCGATTATAACCTTCCAGGAGTTTCTACAGACAGAACAAACACCGATCTAGTATTTTGAAGCGCTAATCCTGTAGACAATAAACAGTTATCAACCCACATTATTCCTAGACACAAAAAAGAAGGTATGATTGGCAATGGCTTTCGTTTGCTTTACAACATCCTCCTCTGGTCTCTCTATGCGACCAGTTGACCAAACCCCCCGGCGATGTTCCTAAAACAGTAAATCAACCCCAACCCCCACCCACACTGAATCTCCGCGCTCCTCCTCCTCCTCCCTTCTCGTTTTTATTTTCTTCCTCTCACTAACCTTCTAATCAGGATGAAAAAGAAAATTCTAAAGAGGCCTCGGAAAGGGAGGGAACTGCGAACTGGTTTTAGGGGTTACGTGAGAGAGGACGGGGCAGAGGGCAACGGGTTAGGGCTTTGCTTTGTGAAGAATGGGAAGGGCCGCTGGATTTTTTTTTTTTTTTTTTTTTTGTCACTAGAGTGGCCTTTCCTTGCTCCCTGCTGGGGCTCCATGGAGACACAACAACAACGGCTGTCATTCATGCCTTGTGTGCTGGAAATGGATCGCCTCCTGGAGGTTGGACAATAGAAACGAATAGAAGACACCCCCCGCCCCCCCCCCCCCCCCCCCACCCCCCCCCCCCCCCCAACCTTCACACTTCCCACACCACCTCTTCTCTTACCATAGATGTTATCAGTATCCCCCATAGCCTTTGAGAAAGAGGTGTGAATAGTTTGAGAGAAGGGAGGAAGGGGATCATGAAGCGTGTTAATCCCTTCAGGTTGAAGGGGTAAAAATTATACAACCCCGCGACCCTCCCACCCCTATGCCCCCATATATGCACACATGGCACACAGGCACACACATGTACGCATGCACACACACGCACACAGACAGTCAGTCATACAGACAGACAAACAGACACAGACAGACAGACAGAAAGACAGGCCCATAACACTTACACACACACACAACTCACTAACACAAACACACACGCACGCACACACGCACGCACGCCAACGCACACGCAAAGCACACACACACACAACAAACACACGCACAACACACACCACACACACACACACACAACACACAACACACCACACACACACACACACACACACCCACACACAACACACACACCCACATTTTTCGTTTTTCCCTTCTTTCTTGAACTACTCTAATAACTACTACCCAGAAGGATTAATGAACATTCTTTCTTTTGCAGCCACATTCACAATACGATTGTCGTCAGTATGTAGTGGTACCCTCCAGTGGAGGCCCAGTCACTCCCCCCAGCTTCACGACTGTGGTTCAGGCATGCGTTACAGCCAGTGCAAGGGTTCAGCAGGTAGCGTCCAGTATGAACCAGACCGACCCACTCTGACCGCGAAAATGACGCGATAGCGATGATGACGCGTCTCCTCTGGTGGCTTGCTTACCCGGCGATGTGGTGATCTCAATTGCTCTGTGTGTGTGCACTGCATGATGTGGTGGCAAGAAAGGACAATTGCATCAAGGTGTGGCTTGGTGTGAGGGAGTGGCCAAAGTGCAATGCCACTGACGTAGAACTGAGGTGACATGAAGATGAGGAAACAAACAACCAAACCAACCAAACAAACAAACACAACAACAAAGCCTGTTTCCTCTGCCTACTCAGAATCAAGCGTGGTCTCAAAAACATGAACAAGAAAGCAACCAAACCAAACCAAAACCACCAAACCAACCAGACCAGACCAGGCCAGACCGACCAGACCAACACAGAGACTAAACCAAGCCAAACAAAACGAAACCAAACCAAGCCAAACGAAACCAAACCAAGCCAAACCAAGCCAAACCAAACCAAGCCAAACCAAGCCAAACCAAACCAACCCATGACGATCAGTTCTTTTCACTTGGCCAAAACATTGGGGGAAATGATGAATGATTCTACACTTGGATGCACATGCTTTCCTTGTTTGCATGATTCACAGACACACGAAAACGCTTGCATGCACACACACAGGAGCAACAACCGGTGTATATATTATATATATATGTATAATAATATATATATAATATATATTATATATAATATATATATATATATATATCTATATACATATATGCATTCGAACGTACGCGCGCGCGCGCGCGCGTGTGTGTGAGTGTGTGGTTGCGCGCGCACTCACACTCACGCATCATCCAGTGCAAAATCACAAACACTGACAGAAACACACAAACAACACCTGGGTCCTCTGTCTCTGTCTTCTCGGTCTCTCTCTCTGTGTCTCTCTGTCTCTCCCACTCTCTTTGATAGTATATCCAGAGAGAGAGAGAGAGAGAGAGAGAGAGAGAGAGAGAGTAATGTGACTAACGGTACCTGGGACGTTCCAGCGTAAAACAGACAGCAAAGACACCGGACTGAGATGATGATGACGACATACTTCCTGCCACCCAGCAGCCATCCTGTCCCGGTGTCTATTGGAACTGTTTCATGAGCTGTAAAACCCCCGTCCACTTTTCATCCTCTACACTCACATGCACATATCCCGCTGGCATACACACACACACACACACACACACACACACACCACACACACACACACACACACACGCTGCACACGGCACACACACACACAACACACACACCCCACACACAACACGGCACGCACGCACGCAACGCACGCACGCACGCACGCACCACACACACACACACACACACAACACACAAACCTAGGCAAAATACATGCACAAATAAACAAAGGCGAACAAATCCAGTCAGATATTTAAAACAGTGAAGCAAACCATAATATTTGTAATGAACAAGGGAGATAATGTTTGCTTTTTGTTGTGGAAAAATAATGGGAGATATGGGAGATAAACTCTCTTCTGATGCTGTTTACGGGACTTTTTTCACCTGGCATACAGTCACACATGCGACATATATTGCCACACACACACACAGCACACACACACACACACACACACACACATACTCGCGCGCACCACACACACACACACACACACACACCCACGCACACGCACACACACACACACACAGCCCACACACACTCACACACACACACACACACACATGCCCGCATGCACTCATGCACAGCACCCACGCACGCCGCACCCACACACACAACACACACACACACACACACACACACACACACCACACACACACACACACACATCACACACACACACACACACATACACACACACACACTTCTGGGACAAAGTATTTTTCACTATTGAAAACTCCATGTGGAAGTAGATCAATTGTTACCCTTGTCGAACAGACTTTTGTTAAATGCTTTAAACGCCAAGTACTGTAATGACATTAAGTGTGTTTTGCTCTGCAGAACTGACAATTGAGCATATACTGGTGAGTTTGTGCTTCAATGAAACAGTCCCCTACCCTCCGAAAATGTGTATAATGTATGTTACTGTTTCTAACGTTAAATAAATATTTGGGATCACCTTAATCTTTTTCAACCATTCATATTTAGATTAGCTAGTTATTTGTTATTTAGGTCCTACTGCTCGTTTCTGGTAACTCTGCTCTCTCCCTCTCTCTTCACTCTCTCTCTCTCTCCCTCCTCTCTCTCCTCACTCTCTCCTCTCTCGTCTACCGTCTCTTCTCTCTTCTCTTCTCTTCTTCTTCTTCTTCTTGCTCTCTCTTCTCTCTTCCTCTTCTTCTTCTCTTCTTCTCTTCTTCTTCGTTCTCTTCTTCTTCTTCTCAATCTTCTCCCCGTTTAATCTTCTTGTGATGTTGAAAAATTAACAAAGTTTTGGCTGTTTTTGATGCTAGAGTCCTGAAACCATCAACACGATGAAAAGACCCTTTAAAATAAAGTAACACACACACACACACACACACACACACACACGCACGCACGCCACGCACGCACGCACGCACGCGCACACACACACACACACACCCACACACACACACACACACTACACACACACACCACACACACCACCACACACATCACACGTGTTCACTGTTAACCGTTGGGAAGATGATGCAAGCAGAAACATGCCATAAACGCAGAAGGTCAGAATTGAAACCAATCTCCCTGTTAACTTTCAGAGAACTGCAGATGACGCGGCAGAGGAATTGCCTGTGGCTTACTGCCATTTTTCTGTGGGTTTTCCCCTCTGCATGTCCGTTCTTTTTCTTTCTTCTTCAGGAACTTCGTCTCCTCTCGTTCTCTTCTCCCCCCTCGATTTTTCTTTGATTGATTCTTTATTTCTTTTCTTGCTTTCGTTCTTTCTTTCTGTCTGTCTTTCTTTTTCACATCCACCTTTTCCTATCCTCCTTCTCGCTTCGTCCTCTCTCCTTGTTTTCTTTTTTCTTCTTTCCTCTCCTTTTGCTCCTCCCCTCCATCTTTTTTCCTCATGCATCCTCCTCCTTTCCCTTCCTCTGTTTTCTTTCTTCTTCTTCTGGTCTAAAAGACTGCCCTCTCTCTCCCTCTCTCTCCCCCCCTCTCTCTCCTTACTCTTGCTCTTTTCCACCAGTAGTTTCCAACAGAGCTCTTTGTCAGCTCTTCCTTATCCTCCGTAATTTAGAGCCCCCCCCCCACTCCCCACCCCCCATCCAGCCCACCATCCCCCACCCCCCCCCCTTCACACCCCCACACCAGCTACGGCAACCCCCCATCCAAATCACCTTCCTTTCGCCGCGGCCTGCACTGCACCCGAAGACCATCAGTTAATGATAGGTCACCCGGCATCCCCGCTTGATGGATTGAATTTATTATCCCCCCAGGGGCGTTGATTATCTTGGCCAGATGACAATGGCGGACAACAAGAGGTTGAGGGAGGGGGGGGGGGGGGGTCACCTCCCCCCTTGTCCCCTCCCCATCATCGTTGAGAGAGAGAGAGAGAGAGAGAGAGAGAGAGAGAGAGATTCTCCCCCGTGATAGCGCTTTCGTTCACCAATGTATTGGCTGGCCAACACGGCTGTTGTTCCGTGTTGAATTGTAAACGTCCGTTCATCTTGTCACAGGGGGGGGGGGGGGGGGGGGGGGGGGGGGGGGGGGGGGGGGGTGGGGGGGGGTGGGGGGGGGGTGGGGGGGGGGGGGGGGGGGGGGGGGGGGGGGGGGGGGGGGGTGGGGTGGGGGGGGGGGGGGGGGGGTCCTGTCTAAACAGTAAGCAATCTCTTCATCCCCATATCCGGGTCTGTTTCATATATTCTACGAGTAGGAAGCAACATGCTTTTTAGTGGGATGTGCAGGGAAAGTGGCAGGGAGTGGGGAAGAGAGAGGGTGAGGGCGGAGAAGTGAAGACGAAGGGGAAGGGGAAGATGGAGGGGATCTTTTAAGTCTATATCTTTCATAAAAGAACCGTTACCTTCAAACGAGCGCCGATCGAGTTCGCGCTCTCTTTCCAACCATGCGATACATGATCAAGGAGGGAGAAATTCAGGAGAAGGGTTTTCCAGAGAGCCCCCCTCCCTCCCTCCCTCCTCCCCCCCTTATCCTCCATCTCCCCCTCAAACAGTTTGTTTGGAACCTTAACTTTCTGCACTCGTGTGGGTGCCCTTTTACTGTCGTTTGTCCACGCCAGACTGGGAACTTACATCTCGAGGATGGATTTTCGACTTCGTTCAAGGAAAAGTGTCTTGTGACAGATGTTTGAACCATTTAGGGTAGTCCTGAATCATCTTAAGTGAAGACTGATTCCGCATGTGTTGGCCAAATCGATCCATAACTACATCCCCCGAAAAAGAGTCCCCTTTCTATGAGGCCTCTATTTGCCTGCCACGAAAGCCCTTTCTTCCAAACATTCGTTCTTTCGTTCTTGCGCTGTGCAGCCCGACGCTCATTTATGAGGAATCCGTTTCTATGAGAGGAAGAGAGAGGCCGATAAATATATGTTGCTACAACAGCCCAGGTCGAAGAACGGTCAAGGGCCAGCATCATGGCTGTAACCACGTTAAAATCAACCTCACAAGGTCTTCATTTCACTACAGTTCTTTTAAAATACTAACGGGGTTCCGTTGCGAAAAACCAGCCCGAAAGTTTGTTAAATCTCTTTTCCAACTGTAAATCCGCAGATATTATCATCTCCACGAAATTTATTGGTCTACCTGCCTGATTTGTCATCTGATTCTGATCTTTCGAACACGCAGGTCCAATCAGCTGGCATCATTAGCTGCCGATCGTCAAGTTCATCATCCATTGTACATCACAGCTTGTGGAGGCCCGTCTAGAAGGCTTTACAAACTGATATCACCGATTATGAACTGATGACAGTTGGGACACATATTGAAGGGCGAGTATTGCATTGGTCCGCTCGCCGCTCTCTTCCTGAAACAATAAACAAACCTTCTCGCACATCAGTTCTGAACCCATGCCGCGGGACTGATCTGCTCGCTCTGTCTGTTGACCCCCCCCTTCTTCCCACATCATTTTCCACGAACCACCCATGGCAATTATTGCAAACTGCAACCAGGCTTTCGGTGCAAATAGTGCTTTTCCCGCCCCACTTTCCCTCTATGATTTTCACATAGACATAGTGTCTTTTTTCTCTATCCTAATCGGAATATGTTTCCCCCTACTGCTGCTGCTCCAAAGTTTCTCTGTCCGCAGTGAGTTTCCCGGAGTTTGGTTCCTATTACAATTCCCGGCGAAAACTAAATGAGTCCTAAAAGACGCAATCGTTATCATTAATCAATAATAAAATTTATGTATCGTCTATTCTCGGCTAGAGCCCCAAGCTCTAAGCGCTTTCCATCTCACACTCGTTTACACCACGGCTGCCTACCTGGGTAGTGCCGCGGAAGAGGCTGCCATCCTGTCGCTTTTCATACAGTTTGTTCCTCCCGTGTATCCGTCATATCGTTTCACTCAGGTTTTTTTTGTAATTTAATCCAGTCCAATATCGTTTCACTTCAGTTTTTTTTACTCTTTCCTTCATATCTTTGTCCATTTCTTACGTTCTGACGTCAGGGTGCACGCTATGTTTACACGTGTCATCCATAGCAAACGGCCAAACTGGCCTTCTCTTCCTTCCAAAAGTTAATGGGCTTTGACAGTGTGGTTTAATATGTTATAGGCGTGCGTTCACAAACACGGACCTCGGCTTATAGTCTCATTCGAAGGACCCTGTAGGTGAAAAGGAGTAAAAACCAACGTTAACCCTCCCTCCGAGGAACAAAATCCCCCTGCCCACCGAAACTTCCCCGGTGGATATTCGAACCGGCACCCAGGATCACCAAGAATTACGAGTCCTTCGCTCTACCAAACTGACTAATTCCCAGCCCCCTTCTGCTAGTACTCTTAGGGGGGAGGTAGGGTGCAGTGGCACAGGTCAGATAAGTGCGGTGTAGTCATGACGTTGAGGTATTTTCTGTTTTGGTGTTGGTGTTGGCTTGAGTAGAAGCCCTTGTATTTTGTAATGTAGGTGTTTATTTTGTAAATAATGTTTAAAGGATTCCTCCCCCCTTCCCTTCCCCCCCCCCCCCCCCCCCCTTCCCCTCCCCCTCCTCCCATTCGCCAGTTCCCACCCCCCCCCCCCCCCCCTCTCTCTGTCCGTCCTGTCTGTTTTGTCTGTCTTAGTCTTTCTATTTCTGCTCTTGCTTTGTCTCGGTCCTCTCTGTCTGCTTCTGTCGCTCTGTCTCTTCCTGTCTCTCTCTGTCTCTCTGTCCTCTCTCCTGTCTCTCTGTCTGTCTGTTATCTGTCTCTCCCTCTCCTCTCCTCTCTCCACTGATCCCATCTCTCCTTCTCTTTCTTTTTTTTTTTTTCTGTCTCTTTCCTTTGTCTCTCGTCTCTCCTTGTCCTCTCCCCCCTAATCCCCCCCCCCCCCCCTCCCTTCCCTCTCTTCTCCCCCTCTCCTCCCCCCTCTCTTTCTGTCTCCTTCTCTTCTTCTCTTCTCCCCCCCCCCCCTTCCTCTCCCCTCCCTCTCCCCCCCCCTCTCTCTCCCCCTCTCCTCCTCCCCCTCTCCTCCCCCTCTTCTTCTTCTGTCTCTCCCCCCCCCCCACCCCCCCACCAATTTTCGCCGTATTTCTTTTACTCCCTCTCCCTCCCCCTCACCCCCTCCCCCAACCCCTCTTGCTTGTCTTCTCAAGCCCCCACCAAGTTCAATCTCCTTCTCACTTCTTCCTTTAACCAGTACTTTCCCCCCCTCTGACGCCTATAATAGACCCTCCTCGTTTCCACTCCAGGGGCATGGGTGTTCCGCCCTTCTCCTCATTTTCTGGCGTGGTTTTACTTATTGGAGAGGTGTAGTCAGGGGGCAAAGAGGTCACATATTCTAATTATTTTGGCCTTCTGAGCGCACGTCTCGAGCCTTTAACAGTTCGTGGGGTCTGGATTTTTTTTTTTTCTCTTTTCTCCTCTTCTCTTTTTTTTGTCCTCTCCATCTTCAAGCCTTGAACCTCTCTGTCAACCCAGCGTGTAAAGGGTTTTACCTGATCATCCCTTCAGCCTGAACCTCTCTTCACCCCAGCGGTAAAGGTGTTTACCTGATCATCCTCAGCCTGGAGACCCCTCCTGTCAACCGCGGGTAACGTTCTAAACCTGATCATCCTTCAGCCTGAAACCCCCTCGGTCAAACCCAGCGGGACACAGGTTACCTGATCATCTTCACTTCAGCCTGAAACCCTCCCCTCTGTCCACACCAGCGTAAAAGGTCACTAACATGATCATCTTTCACCTGAACCCTCTCTGTCAACCCAGCGTTAAGGGTTACCTGATCATCTTCATTCAGTCCTGAAACCTCTCTGTCAAACCATCGGTAAGGACCCTACCTCTCATCCTCATCCTGACACCCCTCTCTGTCAACCCAGCTGTAAAGGGTTACCTGATCCGTCTATCTTCCGCCTGAAACCCTCTCTTTCAACCCAGCTGTCAGGTCTATAACCTTATCATCTTCAGGAACCATGAAACCTCTCTCCAACCCTTGTAAGGTTTTACCTGATCAGCTCAGCTAAACCCTCTCGTCCTCTTCCTGTCAAAACCCGCAATAAAGGGTTACTGATCATCTTCATGCCTGAAAACCCTTCTGTCCAAAACCCAGTGGTAAAGGTCCTACCTGATCATCTTCACCTTTAACCCTCCTCTCTCTTTCAACCAACCCCATCAATAAAGGGTTCCCCTGATCTCTTACTGCAAGCCTGAACCCCTCTCCTTCATATATTCTATCCCATCGTTAAAGGTCTATAACCGATCCATCTCATCTTCCGCTTCTTCAGCCTGGAACCCTCCTGTCAACCCAGCGGTAAGGGTTCCCCTGAGATCTCTTCAAGAAAACCTGGACCCCTCTCTGACCCTCTCTGTCAACCCAGAGTGGTAAAGGGTTAACCTGATCATCTCATCAAAGCCTGAAACTAACCCTCGCCGTCAACCCACGGTAAAGGAAGTCAAAGGTGGCGGAAAAGAGAAAAAATGATGACTCTCCGCCTTCCCGGTGTGAAGTGTCCCCTGGGAACGCTGTGAAAGAGGATTCATTGCCCCCTCCCTTGGGGTCTTTATTACTACGAGAGGTTATCTTTGAAACGATATAAATCGTGTCGCTTCATGCTTGTCCATTTACCTTTCCTTCAACATATGAAACTTCATGTGCACGTTTTTCCCTTTTTTTTCCTTTGCCTTCTCCCTCGTCTCTCTCTGGGCCTTTTCCCTGTCTGCTGTCTCTCACTGTTTCCTTCTCTTGTCTCCTCTCTTTTCTCTCTTCGGCTCGAACACACACACAGACGCTCGCACTGACGACGCACGCGCTCACGCACACACCACCCACACATACATACGTCCTGCGCATGAAGACCAACACATAGACACAAAGTACAGACAGACGTACCAGACAACAGGCGCAACAGCACACACACACACACACCCACACACACCACACACCCACACACACACACACCACTCAACCTAATACTAAGACTAACACTAACGAAGC
>JADBJO010021404.1:10000-20000 GCA_016801955.1 Conus betulinus
TTTTTTTTCCCTCCGCTACCAAATTGTTCAACACTTGTTTTTCTCCACTACAAAATAGTTTCAAAACTTGTTTTCTTCCACCACTAAATTGTTTCAAAACTTGTTTTCCTCCACTACAAAATTGTTCAAAACTTGTTTTAACCCCATACAAGATTGTTCAACACTTGTGTCTCCCCCCCCCCCCCTCCCCCAAGAAATTGTACAACACTTCTTTTCCTCCACTACAAAATTGTTCAACACTTGTCTCCCCCCCCCCCCCCCCCCTTTGTCCACACACACACACACACACACACACACACACACACACACACACACACACACACATACACACACACACACACACACACACACACACACACACACACACATACACACACACATACACACACACAAAATAGTTCAACACTCGTTTTTCCCCTACAGAATTGTTCAAATTTTGTTTTCCTCCACTACAAAATTGTGTTTTAAAACTTGTTTTCCTCCACTACAAAATTGTTCAAAACTTGTTTTCCTCCTCTACAAAATTGTTCAACACTTGTTCTCCCCGCTACAAAATTGTTCAACACTTGTTTTCCTCTACTACAAAATTGTTTTTAAAACTTGTTTTCCTCCACTACAAAATTGTTCAACATCTTCAACAGACAGACAGACAGACAGACAGACAGACAGACAGATAGATAGATAGACAGACAGACAGACAGACAGACAGACAGATAGATAGATAGATAGATAGATAGATAGATAGATAGATAGATAGATAGATAACGGCATAAACTTGGTCTTTCGTTTGAAGGCTCAGGGGGTATAACTCTTAAATCTGGGGGGAAATTACCATTGACATAGTATCATGACTTTCCCACCTCCCACATGTCTTCACCTCCTCACAACACTGCTCTGCTGTTCTGAGGTGTACGGAGAATTGTAGCATTTTCCAACGGTACCGTTAGCGTCAGTTTTGATCTCTCCTCTCTCTCCTCTCTCCTCTCTCTCTCCTCTCTCTCTCTCTCTCTCTCTCTCCTCTCTCTCTCTCTCTCTCTCTCTCTCTGTTGTTATTGGTTATATATAGATGGAAAAGAAGGTGGGGGTAGGGGGGTGGGGTTTGGCTGGATAGAGTGTCATGATTTCGTAGGCATGTCTATGACACTGGTCATAGAAATTTTTCCTTTTTTTTCCTTTTTTTTTTTTTTAGAGCGTGTGAGGAAATGAGGGGAAAGCATACTGGCGAATGAGTGTGATTATGTGACTATGGGAAACTCGCTTTTGGGATGAGTTAAATTACTAAGGATTGCAGGATTTGCATATGAAACAGAATCTAACAACCATGCATTTTGATCCTGTGTATTCTTGAGACAGAAGGAAAAAATGAAAAAAAAAAAAAACAACTCCTAATGACCTTTTTTTTCTTGGTGGAAGGGGGGGTGGGGGGTGGGGTGGAGGCGGTGAAAGTGACTGGGCGTGGGGGGGGGGGGGGGGGTGCGGCTGGCGGGGGACGGTGGCGCTCAATCTCCTGATGATAATAGATAAGGTTACTTATACGTAATTTGAGCAAACATACTGGATGATTCGGTAAAAACAAAATACGCCGATAACTTTTTTTAACATAATAGGGAGTATTGGACGGATGAACGTTACTGGCAATCAATTCTGTAATCAGAATTGATTTCAAGGGGTAACCCCCTCCCACCCCCTATCTCCCACCCCCCACCACCCCCCCCCCCACCCCCACCCCCCACCCCCCACCCCCCACCCCAAAAAAGTGGGAAAGAGGTTATATTTAGATCAAATTTTCGCAGAATTTTCATTTGTGTTTCATTTCCTTACTGACATGGGTATAATTTGAGCTTTCTATTGTTTAGTGCAGTAGAAGCCAGGCTCGACAGATACAGACACTTGCAGTGTTGGTCAGGAAATATCAGCAATGCAGTCAGTGTCCCGTCCCTCAAGCGGACAACATTTGATGGAAGGATCTAGGTCTTCCTGGTCTTCGTTCCCAGGATTCACTTGATTCTTAGAAAACGTCAGCCATGACAAAAAAAAGGAAATGACAGATCAAACAGGGGTTAGAATCTGGACAGCTGCGCTTATCAATCGGTTTCAAATGCTATTTACTCTCTTTTTTTTCAGTCAGTTATAGTTTAAAACAAACTTGCCATCTTATGAACTACCATTGAACACGTATCCCCTTACAGTTATATATATGGGTAAGTTGCATAAATGCATTATGTAAGCGTGGACATATACACGTGTGTGTGAGTGTGTTTGTGTGTGTGTGTGTGTGTGTGTGTGTGTGTGTGTGTGTGTGTGTGTGTGTGTGTGTGTGTGTGTGTGTGTGTGTTATGCGTGGAGTGTGTGTGTGTGTGTGTGTGTGTGTGTGTGTGTGTGTGTGTGTGTGTGTGTGTGTGTCTGTGTGTGTGTGTGTGTGTGTGTGTGTGCGTGCGCGCGCGCGCGCGCGCGCGCGTGTGTGTGTGTGTGTGTGTGTGTGTGTGTGTGTGTGTGTGTGTGTGTGTGTGTGTGTGTGTGTGTGTCCAGCCTCCACGTCCACTGCACGCACTGTCATATTGAGTATGAAGATGGTTGAAGATGCCTCGGGTGGACACACCTGAGGATCACTGGGATCTACAGCAGGTGTTTCGAGGGGCGGGAGGGGGAGAGGAAGGGGGAGGATGGGGGGTCTTGAATGATGGATCGACGATTAGGGACGCCATCAACAGCTCACAGGTGACGTTTGGTGTCTACAATAATTTCGTCATGGTGCTGTTCTGATGACGTCATGATCAGCTTGTACATGACGTTTGGTGTCTGCGTTAATTTCGTCATGGTGCAGTTTTGTATGACGTAGTGATTAGTTTTTCGTGATGACGCGATGATTCGGCACTGTGCTGTTCTGTATGACGTCACAATCAGCTGTAA
Source organism: Conus betulinus (assembly GCA_016801955.1). NCBI lineage: Eukaryota > Metazoa > Mollusca > Gastropoda > Neogastropoda > Conidae > Conus > Conus betulinus. The sequence continues at coordinate 12,911 of JADBJO010021404.1, forward strand.
GGTGACGTTTTGGTGTTTGCGATTATTGGGCACTGAGCTGTTCTGTATGACGTCATGGTCAGCTTGCAGGTGACGTTTGGTGAATGCGAAATTTCGGCATGGTGTTTTTCTGTATGAAGTATGTTCAACTTATGATGGCGTTTGGTTTCAGCTAAGATTCCACACTATGCTGTTCTGTATGACATCATGAGCAGTTTACAGGTGACGTTTGATGTGTGCGATAATTAGGAACAATGCTGTTCTACATGACGTCATGATCAGCTTACACCTGACGCTGTGTGCGATAATTCGGCAGTGTGATGCAGTGATTGACGTCATTAACAACTTACAGATGAAGGGGATGATTTTTGTCGGTGATAATTCGTCACGGTGCTGTAATGTCTGACGTCACTGATAGCACCCCGAGGGATTGTTGATGATAATAGTAAGGCATTGCACTCCGTCGTATGATGCCAGGAAAACAACCTACATTCGTTAGTTGCAGAGTGAGGCGACTGCAGGCGGGAATCTAAACATCCATCGCGCATCTTGCGCCGAATTTGACAAGATAAGGGACTGCTCGTTGTTCATGTTCGTTGTCCAGAGTGCTGTTTCTCTTGCCTAAGAAGAAGACCTAAGAGGTCGAAACGCGTCGTGTTTTGTCCTCTAATTCGTTTGTCCATGTTAACTGGCGGAGTTGGGTTCAAGTGCCTTTTAATACAGCCTACGTTTGATTTGCTAATCATGGTGATAAGGCACTGTGTTGTATTATACGGCAGCCCGAGACAGCCGAAAGTTGGTGCGTTGATCTGTATTGATGTGTTGATCATGATTAATTGATACTGGACACTTGGCTGTGTGGGTACCATGTGACAGGCAGTCCACCCTTTTTCTTTTTTTATTTGGTTCCTTCAGCCTCTGATTTTTCCACCGCACGCACTTTTCCTTTTTTCTTTTTCTTTTCATTTAAAAGTGGGTCTCCGTCCTTCTAAATTTGCCCCACTTTATCGTGCTTTGGTTAGTTTGTTTGTTTTGTTTCTCTTTTTTTTTTTTTTTTTTTTTTGGTTGGTTGGTTGATTGGTTGGTTGGTTGGGTTGGGTTGGTTTGGTTTCTTTGATTGTTTCTTTCGTTTTTTTCTTTTTTTTTTTTTTTTTCGAGAGGTCGACTCACAACATACTATGCATACTCTGTATGTCCCGGTATTAATGGACATTCGCTTGTTGATTCTGATTTTTTTTTTTTCGTTTCGTACAGAGCGTCTGTATTTATAATCACTTTCTAATGTTTGGTGGACAGTCCACGGTTGACTTTTTTTTTTTTACTGATCGATGGTTGTTAGATTATATGTCATCAGACGTCACAGTCGGGTTTTTTTTTTAACCAACTGTCACTGACACGCGTATCATTTGTTTGTTTGTTTGGACATTCTTTTCTTTACCTCAAAACAGTAATCTATCTCTGTCTGTGATGCCAAGATGATTTACGCCCAATGGTGTGGTGTCTGCTGTTGTGTGTCAGACTGACTGTTTGTTGGAGGATGTGAGTGAGTTGTGAAATGCTAGAAGAAGAAAAAACAACAACAGATATTGCTGCTTTCTGTGGAATCGTTTGATCGTTTCCTAAGTTTGGGACTGTGTCTGTTTCTGGGTGTGTGAGAACAATTAAGTAGTGGGGGGGAAAACAAGTATAGGCTAACAATTCTTCCATCATAGTAATGACTTGGCAAAGATTAAACTTGAGGGAAAAAAAAAAAAAATGAAGATGAAGTAAATGGGAAAATGTATATCATAAATATGAAAACCCTCACTAGCTGCATGAGGAAAAACTATCGCAATCCTTCTCGAAAAAGCAGATCTATGTGTATCGCCTGCTCCGAGGCCTTTCGTCCGCTGGATCGGACTCATCAGGGAGACACGGCTGATTGTGTCTGTGCTCTTGGCGTCAGATAGAGACACACCACAGTCCATAATTCTGTGGTGTTCCGACCACCAAGGGTTCGAAAGAGAATCCAACAGCCCCCACAAAGCAGCCAGCAAAAGGTAGTAGAATTAAAACAAAACGAAAGTGTGGAGAGGAAAAAGTTGTTGAAAACTAAAAAACATTACGCAAACAGTATAAAATGTAAGAGACAATCTTTGAGCCTATGCTTGAGGATCCATTTAAGGATTCAAGGGAGATCAAAAGATATGGAACAGTCTGAGTGGTCAGCTCTGCTGTTCAATAACCCAAGCATTGTCAGCAGCTAAGAATTGTGCAGAACAACCTTTCCTTGGATCTCCTAAGAGATGCAATCCCCCACTGATTGACCAAACAATATAATGCTGAACAATTTAAGTAGTGGGGGAAAAACAAGCAGGCTAACAATTCTTCCATCATTATAGTAATGACTTGGCAAAGATTTAAAATTGAGGGGAAAAAAAAAAAATGAAGATGAAGTAAATGGGAAAATGTATATCATAAATATGAAAAACCCTTCACTAGCTGCATGAGGAAACTATCGCAATCCTTCTCGAAAGCAGATCTATGTGTATCGCCTGCTCCGAGGCCTTTCGTCCGCTGGATCGGACTCATCAGGGGGAGACACGGCTGATCGTGTCTGTGCTCTTGGCGTCAGATAGAGACACACCACAGTCCATAATTCTGTTGTGTTCCGACCACCAAGGGTTCGAAAAAAAGAATCCAACAGCACCCCCAAAGCAGCCAGCGAAAGGTAGTAGAATTAAACAAAACGAAAGTGTGGAGAGGAAAAAAGTTGTTGAAAACTAAAAACATTACGCAAAATATATATATATATATATATATATATATATATATGCAATACAATACATACAATACATACATACATACACATACAAAGAGAGAGGGGATACTTTTGTTTCTTTTACATTAATGGGATACAAGCTCTTTACACATCGTCCTTTGTTGTTGTTGATGATGATGATGATGATGATGATGATGATGATGATGATGATGATGATGATGATGATGATTGACACTGTCGCTGTTGTTGTTGATGTTGTTGTTGTCAACAGTCGCACAAGGAAGAGGAGGACTGATTGTAGTAATGTCGGTCTTCCTGAATCAGGTGAGACCGCCAATCACTTTTTCTTGGGGGGGGAGGGGGGGGGGGGGGGTAAACGGATGGAGAGTATATTTCAAAGGACGTCTGTATACACACATACGTCTGTATGCACACACACACACACACACACACACACACACACACACACACACATACACACACACACATGCACGCACACACACCACACGCACGCACGCACGCACGCACACACTACACACGCGCGCGCACTACACGCACTACACATATACCCAAACACGCGCGCGTGCGCACACACACACACACACACACACACACACACACACACACACACACACACACACACACACACACGTGTCACGCGTCACAGAAAAGTCATCGGGGACTCCTCTCACCTGAAGGGAAGTGACGTCAGAATGGCGCGTGCCTCCGCCAGACACGAAAAAGTGCCCTCTGGTGGTAACACCTGCATCTAACCTTCAAGGGAGATAACTGACCTGTTCCTCAGTTCACTCTGCCCGTCTCCGCTCTTTTATGACGGCTGGGACGACAGGTGGGTGGGAAGAGAGAGGGGGGTGGGGGATGGGGGGGGGGTGGAGGGAGGAAGAATATGAGTGTCAGAGGTAAGATGGCGGCTGGGTGGGCGCGGGGGGTGCGGGTTAAGGAGTCGGTGACGTTTATATGCGAAGCTGACTAGCGCGATAAGAACGATGAGATGTAGATGTGTGTGTTCACGCTCGTGTGTGTAGGTGGGGGGGGGGGGGGGGGTGGAGAGAGAGAGAGAGAGAGAGAGAGAGAGAGAGAGAGAGAGAGAGAGAGAGAGAGTGCGAGAGAGAGAGAGAGGGGAGAGAGAGAGAATGGAAGAGAGAGGGGAGAGAGAGAGAGAGGGAGAGGAGACAGACAGAGAAACAGACATAGACAGAAAGATAGACAGACAGACAGACAGACAAGCAGACAGACAGACAGAGATAGTAGAGAGAGAGAGAGTCAAATAGGCAGACAAAGACAAGAGAGAAGAGAGAGAGAGAGAGAGAGAGAGAGATACAGACGGGCAGACAGACAGACAAAGACAGAGACAGACAGACACAGACAGACAGGCAGACAGAGAAAAGAGACTGACAGAAAGAGGTGTAGATTTCAGATTCAAAATCCTTATCACTCAATGGTGAGTGAGTGAGTGAGTGAGTGTGAGTGAGTTTTTTTTTAATTTAGAGTCTGTTCACACTTGCTGATATTAGACTTAGAAAAAAAAAAAAAAACTCAACGGTGAAGATTTTAGGAAGGACCTAATCGTCCAATCTGTCCTTGCGATTCTACAGTGGTCTACGAGGACAGAAGAAAGCAAAGACCATAAGATGGTAACTAAAACCGCCAGGCATACTAGATGTATCAATTCCTCGAGCGTCTCATGCACGAGAAAAAGTGAAGGTTGTACGTGCGTGACCTTGTCCTTCGCCTTCATTCTTCGTTGATGATTGAATGGAGCTATCTGATTTTTTTTTTTGTTGTTGGTCATGTGTTTATCTCTCCCCCCCCCTTCACTCCCCCCCCCCCCCCTTCCCCCCCCCCCCCCCGATGCCTCCCTTCCCCCTTGATTTAGTACACTCATTTGTATAATGTTATGTTGATTCTGCCTTTTGTTGTCAATGTTGCGAAAAAAAATCAATAAGATAAAGATTTTGATGGGAACAAACGAGAGAGACACAAACAAACGAATCTAAAACAGAAGACGATCGTGCTATCAACAGCAAAAAAAAAAAATATATATATATATATACCTCACTTGTGTAGATGGGGGGGGGGGGGGTGGGGCATTACAGTCATTACAGCTTTAAAGTCATTAAGAACAAAATATGATATAACATTCAATAAATAAAGTTAGAAAAAAAAAAGGGCACCAAAAAAAGGGAAGGGAGGGAGGGGAGAGAGAGGAAGGGCGAGGAGAGAGAGAGAGAGAGAGAGAGAGAGAGAGAGAGAGAGAGAGACAGACAGAGACAGAGACAGACAGACAGACAGACAGACAGACAGACAGAGAGTAAGCGAGACGAAGACAGACAGACAGAGAGTAAGCGAGACGAATGTATTTCTATGACCTAGAGAAAGCGAAGAGAAAGAGAGAGAAGAGACAGAGAGAGGAGGCAAACAAAGACAGAGACGCACACAGCACACAGACACACGCACGCACACACGCGCGAACGCGCGTGCGCTCACACACACACACACACACACACACACACACACACACACACACACACACACACACACACACACACACACACACACACACAGAGAGAGAGAGAGAGAGAGAGAGAGAGAGAGAGAGAGAGAGAGAGAGAATGAGATAGAGACAGAGAGAGACAGACAGACAGAGTGAGATAGAGACAAAGGCAGACAGATAAAGAATGAAAGACAGACAGACAGACGCACAGTTACAATGCCATAAGAAGACAGTATCGTAATAACACACATATTGAACCCAATGGAACAATCCTTTTCAACAACTTTTCCAAACTTCAGATTGCATAATGGCTTATGGTCCATTCTCGTCTGGCTGAAATTTCTGGAAAGAAACTAAATACGTTGTTCAACAATAGGTTGAATTTGGGGGTTAGAAAATGTTCAAGCAAATGGATTTTGCAGAATGTATGTTGGGAATACTGATGTGAAGAATGAGAATGTATTGCATGTCTTCCAGTGAGAGTGCGTCTGTCTGCAGGAGATTGAGGAAGATGCTAAGCCTGTGTAAAAGTGCATAGCGCATGCGCCCACGCACACACACGCGCGCGCGCACACACACACACACACACACACACACACACACACACACACACACACACACACACACACACACACACAACACACACACACACACACACACACACACACAACACGCACGCACGCACGCACGCACGCACGCACGCACGCACACACACACACACACACACACACACACACACACGCAAAACGACCGTAAGAGCGTAAGAAGAGAGAGAGAGAGAAGAGAGAGAGAGAGAGAGAGAGAGAGAGAGAGAGAGAGAGAGACAGACAGACAAGACAGGACACAGGCAGACAGACGGACAGAGAGAAAGAGACAGAGACAATGACAGAGGCAGACATACAAAGAGACAGAGAGAGACACAGAGTGCAATATACAGTGTTACTTTTGTACAACTATGTCTCTGTCCCCCAGTTTAACGTTTTCTTACTTAGAGAGAGAGTACAATATACAGTGTTACTATTTGTACAGCCACCCGATAAATGTCGTCTTACTTGGACAGAGTACAATATACAGTGGTGCTATTTGTACAGTCTCTCAGATGAACGTCATACTTAGAGAGAGTAGAATATACAGTTGTACTATCAGTACAGCCCCTCAGATGAACGTCGTCTTACTTATAGGGAGTACAATATACAGTGTTACTATATTTGTACCGGCCCTCAGATGAACGTCTTACTTAGAGAGAATACAATATACATTGCCACTATTTCTTTTTTTTTTTTTTTTTTTTTTTTTTTTTTTTTGCTGTCCCAACCTCTGCCCCACCTCAGAGGCAATGCACCCCACGCCGCTCATTCCGACACCCCGTTCACAGCCACAGAGGCAACCCACCGGAGGAGGAGACACTGCACTGCTGCCGAGTCACTTCGGTGGTGTTCAGTGGCGCCTGTTCTGATCTAACATACGCAGGACACCACCTACTAAGCACCCTACTGACGACAATAATTGCTTAGTCGCGGAGCCGGCGTGAGTGAGCTCTCCCTCGGAGGGCGCCACCACGTCCGTCCAACGACAGCCCCCATGGACTCGCCGATACGGTGACCCGACGGAACCAAACCAAGGCCACAGACGTGGAGAAGGACATCAAAACTGAGGTCACCATGAGAGCAGGGCATGAAGGGCCACAGAATTTGAGACATTTTTTTTTAATGCTGATCGATGAGAATGAGGATGATTAAGATGTAATATATCCCGGCGTCAACCAGGCCCGAGAGATACAGACACCTGCAGTGTTGGTCAGGAAATTGAGCAACACTCTCAGAAACGCATCCATT
>JADBJO010021404.1:27500-29610 GCA_016801955.1 Conus betulinus
TCTTTCTTCTTCTTCTTATTCTTCTTCTTCTTCTTCTTCTTCTTCTTATTCTTCGTAGTCCTTATTCGTAGTCTTCTTATTATTCTTCTTCTTCTTCTTCTTTTATTCTTATTCTTCTTATCTTCTTATTCGTAGTCTTCGTATCTTCTTCGTAGTCTTCGTAGTCTTCTTCTGCTTTCTTCTTCTTTGCAGTCTTCTGATTCTTCTTCTTATTCTCTTTGCAGTCTTCGTTCTTCGTTCGTTATAGTCGTAGTCTTCTTCTTATTCTTATCGTAGTCGTCTTCTTCTTCTTCGTAAGTCTTCTTCTTCTTATTCTTCTTCTTCGTTTCTTCTTCTTATGATTCTTCAGTAGTCTTCTTCTTCTTCTTCGTAGTCTTCTTTCTTCTTCTTCTTTCTTCTTCGTATCTTCTTCTTCTTCTTCTTCTTCTTCGTAGTCTTCTTCGTAGTCTCTTCGTCGTCTTCTGCTCTTCTCTTCCTTCTTCTTCTTTCTTCTTCTTATTCTTCTTCTTCTTCGTTCTTCTTCGTCTTCTCTCTTAGTCTCTTCGTAGTCTTCTTCTTCTTCTTTTCTTCTTTTCTTCTTGTCTTCTGCTTCTCTTCTTCTTCTTCGCAGTCTTCTTCTTCTTCTTCTTTTCTTCTTCTTCTTCTTCTTCTTATTCTTAAGGGTCTTCGCAGTCTTCTTCTTCGCAGTCATCTTCTTGTTATTTCTTCTCCTCCTCTCCTCCTCCTCCTCCTACTTCTCCTCCTCCTTCTCCTCCTCCTCTGCTCAGGCATTTGAGCAACACTCTAAAATACACAACCATTGTAGATGAAAATCGACTTTGTGGTTCTAGTCTTCCGAACTTTGCCCATAGCAAACGCAGCACTTACGTGGGAGCCAATCATGACTCGAAAAATCCCACAACGATGGGAATCGAACCCACAACCGCCCAACCGGGAATCCACAATGCGGACTACTACGCAGCGGCGGTGGTTGACAGAATCTAGTCTATACCTGCCCTCAGGATGTCAAACAGTCTCGCCACCCTGTCATTATTTTGTTGTTGTTGTCGTCGTTGCTGATCACGCGTGTTCCTGTTGTTGATGGCTGTTACAGGATGTCACTTTTATTGACCTGTGTGTTTACAACCCTTGGAAGGCCCGGGGGGGGGGGGGGGGGGGTCGGATAGGCTGTGAGCAGGACAGATCAGAAAGATTCTTCTTCGTCTTCTTCTTCTTCTTACCTTCTTCTCTTCTTCTTCTTCTTCTTCTTCTTCTTATTCTGCTTCTGCTTCTTTTTCTTTGCAGTCTTCTTTCTTCTTCTTCTCGTTTTCTTCTTCTTCTTCTTCTTCTTCTTTCTTTTCTTCTTCGTAGTCTTCTTCGTAGTCTTCTTCGTAGTCTTCGTAGTAGTCTTTTTTCGTAGTCTTCTTCTTCGTAGTCTTCTTCGTAGTCTTCTTCGTCTTCGTAGTCTTCTTCGTAGCCTTCTTCTTCGTAGTCTTCTTCGTAGTCTTCTTCGTAGTCTTCTTCTTCTTCTTCTTCTTCTTCTTCTTCTTCTTCTTCTTCTTCTTCGTAGTCTTCTTTCGTAGTCTTCTTTGTAGTCTTCTTCGTAGTCTTCTTTTTCGTAGTCGTCTTCTTCTTCTCTTCGTAGTCTTCTTCTTCTTCTCCTCTTTCTCCTTTTTTTCTTTTCAGTCTTGTATTGCTGGTTTTGTTATTGTTGTTTTGTTGTTGTTGTTTGTTTTTGTTTCATAACGCCAGAACTTTTTCCTGTCCAGAAAAGAACAATGAAATGTCATGATTGTCGTCTTACATATGATGGATATCATTTAACCCCAAACGCTGGTTTGTTGACTCTCAAACGTTTGAAGCTACGGGCCCTTAGATTTCAAAAAGCTCAAAGAGAAAGCACTTTTTTGTTACAAGAATGACATGGTAGTGATATCATTATGATTTGAAAAACTCGGATTAGTAGTTATCTATCTATCAAAGGCGTCTTCATGAAGGAATCTACTTTTCCAGAACCGTGGTTGTGAGTGAGGGTTTTTGTTTTTTGTGTTTGTGTTGTTGTTTTGGTTTGTTTGTGGGGTGTTGTTTTTTTTTGCTTCATTTTCTCATGGAAAGTGGTAGTGTTTGATCG
>JADBJO010021405.1:0-10000 GCA_016801955.1 Conus betulinus
ATGTCGCCATTCCTGGAAACGGCTTCTTAGCGGGCCATTGTGTAAAAGGTTTCGGTGTTGGGTCCTACTTGTGTAAAGGGTTTTCTGTATTAGGCCATTCTTTGAAGGGTTCTGTATTGGGCCTATTCTCTAAAGGGTTTCTGGTTTAGGGCCATTCTGTAAAAAGTTTTGTATGTATTGGGCCATTCTTTGAAGGGTTTCTGTAATGGCTCTATTCTTCAAATAGGGTTCTGGATTAGGCCATTCTGTAAAGGGGGTTCTGTATTTGGACAGTTGTGTAAAGGGTTTCTGTATTAGGCTGTTCAGTAAAGAGGTTCTGGATTGGGCCATTCTGTAAAAAGGGGATTATGTATTTGGCCATTGTGGAAAGGGTTTCTGTATTGGGCTGTTCTGTAAGGGTCTTCTTTATGGGGGCCATTCTGTAAAGGGGGTTCTGTATTGGGTCTCTTCTGTAAAGTATTTCTGTTTGGCCGTGCATGTGTTTGATTTCCGTGGTCTATGCTGCGCGATGTCCTACTTTCAAATGCCCTATGCTGTGGATGCCTTGATATTTCTACACCGTACTTTCCTTTGCTGAGCAATGTCCTGTTCCTTATGTCCTATGCTGTGGATGCCTTGATTTCCTCCCCTCGTGCTGTAGATATACCTTACATGCAAAGTTCTGTGGATGATTTCTTCAAACGATATATCCACATGGGATTAGCAATGAGACAAAATAATCTTGAAGAAAGTCTCTGCTTGGAGGAATATTTGCCCTTGCACCAAGTGACGAAAAAATACCACAGTGCGGTTTGGCTGAACAGCTGGGGTGATACATTGGTGGACTCCACACAAACCATGCTGGGTATGAATATATATGATGATTAGTGATTAGTACCATCAGACCTCGAAAATGAAAATCCCATTTCTGATTCCTTAGCGAGTACTGTGAGAAAACACACAAACAAAAGGTAATGAGCGCCTTTGGAAACATCACTGTTGTGTTCATTGTTACCTATCACATGCTCTACCTACCCTTTCTCCTCCTGCTCATCTGTTCAGAATGATACCCGCCTCCTCCTTCCCCCGAGCACCACCCCCCCGCCCCCACCACCCACCACCACAAACACACACACAGAGAACACACACTCCCCCACGCCCTGTTTTTTCTGCTATCATACCAAACCAGAAACCATTAATCAATACCATCCGACTCAGACATCGACTCACTATAATTTTGTTCATGTTGTTTCGTCACAAGAGTGGCTGTGATGTTAGCTAGAAGGTGTTTCAATCAAAAGCTACACTGAATGAAAATTTCGAGATTTCGCCATTTTGATGATGCATGACAATAAGCCATTGCATATATATACTGCGGGTGTAAACGAACCAAAAAAGGTGCCAAAATCGCACTGTGTGTTATTTATCTCTTACTTATTTTGCTTGGGTTTGGAGGTCTTTTACCTGACACAAGCAACTGAGATTTTAACATTGCTAATACTTTTTCTTCTAGTAGGGCTTTCTGCCGTCTCTGCGACCACCCACGTCCACAGAAAAAAGAAATGGGGCTGAGAGCAGAGGCTGAGTGGTTAACCCCAAATACAAGCCATGGCGTCATGGGCTGTTGTTTAATGCTGGAATCACCACTTTGTGGCCATTGTGCCATGATAATCCAAGTATATAAAGCCAGCTGGCACTGTTCGTGGGTGCTAATTTTCTCACCAGATGCACTTCAAAATACACAGACCTTGCAGCAGAATCAAGCATAGTTCTGAATTCGGGTGTCCTTTTGTTGATCACAACTTGACCAACCATAATTGTTAAGCATATTGCATGCAGTTAAGGTCTCACAAATGACATCTGACCATCGGAATTTTGTACATTTTTCGACTTAAACTGATTCAATAATGCTATGCGGCACAGTTAGACCAGACTGATCTTGAAATCCCCTGCCTGTGACAACCCAGGAAGAAATGGCATCAACAGACATCAGGGTTCCAGCACACCATGATAATATGGAAGCTAATGTTTTCAGCGTACACGAGTTCCTTTCCAAAGCATACATGACGTTGATGTGAAACATAGTGATGAACCCCGAATGTCAAAATTGACACCTCACTGGACAGATAGAAAAGAAACTCAGCCACCTTACAAGACAGGCTGTTGATCCATATCTTTCAGAGTGAATGTAACGATCACTTAATATCTCACTACTGCTTTGTATGTAATAAATACCGAGCCGTGATATCCCATACAGGGCTCATTCAGTAAACAGCAATTAGCAATCATCAACGAACGGTGCATTTTCAAAAACCTTTTTCTTACTTTGACTTTAAATAGGCTGATGAGGACAAACCAAGTTTCGTCTACTGTGGAAGACACACACAGACACACCCATAAGAAAACTCTGTAGCAAGTTCAGTGGGGAATCAGCCTTTGTGCATGAAGGAAGTTACAGTGTAAGGAGCTGAGCACTTTAAAACTTTATTTTTTCCGACTACTGTTTTGGATTAGTAAGTTCTCACCACAGCACAATCGCTGTAGTTTGATGGCAAAAATAGTTTGTAAATAATCTGATTCTGACAGCAAATCTAATGGGGAAATCAGTAAGTGGGATGAATCTCATGTCCCCGTTTCACTTAGCAGACGTGGAATACGCATTTTTACAAAAACCTGATTGATCCCAATTTTTCTAAATGGCCTGAAAAAGAGAAATTTAACAATTCCACTAAGGGAAGAATATAGACTGTTCACAGTTCAGTGCATTACGACGTGTTTCTGATACATCGATCAGCATCAGTGAATAATGAATAACGCTTTTGGTGACACCCTATTGTGTTTGACCTGATGGGGTTTCCTGCTAAGCGTAAGACATTCAAGTTTTGTAGCTGGAGAAAACTAGGAATGTCAAGATATTTAACAGGTTGCTTGCAAGATCAATATACTGTAGGTTGGAAACTGAATGCCTGACACGTTAAATATATAGGCACAACTGGCTAGAATAATAGAACGGATCGCTAAGGTGGTGGTCCTAAAATCATATAGTGACATCCCTGATCCTGTGGCGGTCCACATATCGTAGCTGTGAGAAACGATGAACAGGAACGTGTTTCGGCAAAGGAAGGAGTGGCCTTGACACCACAACAAACCTTCAGGACAGGTCATGTCGTCCCATCAGTTTCATCATCTCGTTTGTGGAACACTGGCGCCCCAGCCGTCACACAGATGATCTTGGCACCACTGCAGGACAAATTGGGCAGATGCTCGACACTGGACACAATCCAAACATCGAATCGTATTGCAGTCCATTGCTCATCGTCTCCATTAACACAGTCAAGAATCCATTACATCGAGTGTAGACAGGAAGACAGTACAGCCATTCTGATGTACAGCGATAATGAGTGGCAGGACAAGGTTCTGCCAGGTTTTATCGTCTGTTGAGAAAGTAACCAGTGCCATCCAGGTTAATGTAAAAATCGCTGTGGTCATCTTTCCCATAATCTGAGCTGCATGCAGTATGTACAAAGGTCTGAGGTTCTGCTGCTGGCAACTGACCTATCAGAATCATCCAGACAATCAGAGTGCTCATTACAGTGCTGACTGTGCAATGCACACTGACCCTTTGAGCACTTGAAGCCTCTGGCACAAAGTTATGCTCACAAAAGGACTCATCAGTATTATCTGGACCAGTCCTGTATGAAGTCACAGCACGAAAAGTGTAATGTATTGATTTGACATTCTTAATACAACAAAACATTGGAAGTGCACGTGCGTGTTGTATTTTATCTTAGCTGATAGCACAATTTCTGATCAGTATTCATTTCGAGAATGCAAAACCTTCAAGAATTATATGTATTCCTACACGTAACGGTCGAGGTTACCAAGTACATAAAGCTATGGATCACGTGACTGTGTGAACAGCAGTGAGTTAAAGCCTGCCTGTGTGTGTGAAAGTGGGCTGTGTGGATCTCTGATTTGGCTGGTGCAATGTTAGCGAGGAACACACCCTGTGAATCTAATTTCAATTCACATAGTGCTCTGCATACTCCACTGGGGCCTCCGGAAAATCTCCTTAAACGGCCATGGATGTCCAATCGCAGTTCGGCGCATACAGTTTGTCCTTGGAAATTGTATATATTAAACGTGCATAGTATACTAGATAGAACGGATTCTTGTTGAATACAATTGTATGTATCAGACCACTTACTACTAAATCTACTCTATATATGAAAGGCACCAGGGTGGGCCAGCCTGAAGTAGTACCGTCCAAATGAACTTGAAACAGCTCATAATGCTTTTTGAAAAATAGGTAGGGAGTCTTCCAGTTCTTTTTCTAGTTTTTGACAGAAGCAAGTTGCTGGCCGCTATTTCTTACATTCATGTGGATAAATGAATATTATGTGAGCCAGTAGTCTAACATGACTAGCTTGAAACATTTGTTAGTTGAAGCCGGACCGACCATCCAACGGCCCTGACATCTGAGGACCCACTGAAGGGACAGCAGTGTTCTGTTTGGCATCCGCGTCCATCCTTCACACGTCTGTCTTTCAGATTACACTGCAGAAAGTGATGGAATTTGAAATAATTACTCCCACGACAGCTCCGAACAGTTGAACAACCCACTTTGCAATTTGGTTAGGATATGTAAAGACGTAGAAAGCAGAAAAGGCCATTTTGACAAAACTTTAGTGTGGTACCTCGTGCCGTGAATGGTAAAAAAAAGATGGAACAAGTGAATTTCGAATGTATGAGGTAAGAAATATGGACGCTGGCATGGAGCGCTGGAGGCAGTACACACATCAGTACTCACAATATTGAGATGTATTCTGCTTTTTGTATGTAAGTCGCAACGGACTGCTAAGAACACAAGGGAAAAGTCGGTATGACTGCAGGACACTGACCATGACGACATGTTCGGAGTGTAACGTCACTTCTGTAGTACTAAAAGCAATCGCTGCCACGCACATATGGAATGTGTTTATATACCCCAGAATATTCTGTCGTATTTTGTAAACAAATAAATTATTGTATTTCAGTGCTTGTTAATTGATTGTAGCTGGCCGGTTTATTCACGATTACTATACTATCCGCATTGAATTCGCGACTGACTGAAAAAATAGATCTTGAACGACACTATAATCACATATCAATGGTATACCATCTCTTTCTCTTGTTTTTTTTTTAAAAGCACAGAAATTCCTTCCAAATTTTCCTTTCAGTGGCAAAAACCACACCAGAAATGCCGACCGTTGAACATGAGCACGGGACATACACATACCGCGTTCTGACTTCTCACGTGCAGTGCACAAAAGACTGTGGAACTCCTCCCACACAGACCATGCACACTACTCCCTGGTTCTCTGTGAAAGTTTAAACGGGGGTGCTGAACCAACATCTAGATACATTTTTCTGTAGAAACTACTGGTGCCTGTGTTGTTTTGTTTCAAGAAATAGCCTGCACCTGGACAACCATCACCAGTCCAGTCTTCAGAGATGCAGGTATAGGCGTCTTCTCTCATGTTACATATTTGTGGTACACTCTGCACAGAATATGAACTCTAGCAGATCACATACACCACTAACAACACATTTGTTTGTCTTTGTGTATTCCTATGCAACCACTCTCATGGATGTCCTACACTTTTCTAAACTGTTTGTATTAGCCATGTAATACAGTCTTCTGTTCTACTATAATTCGACTTCCCCCTCTGTCTTACCCTCCTTAACAGTCCCCTGAAGGGATGTTGGGCAGCAAGTGCAATTAGATTTGCTATATGATTTTCAGTATGGGACTACTTAGTGCCTGATGTTTTGACGCACGTTGTCGGTGGGTGATAGGCGACTATCATATCCAATGTTTAGTTTCTTTGTGGTAACATTTTATGTCCATAGTTTTGATTCTTCTCTCTCCACATCCAATGTAAGTGTCCATGTCTTTTGCAGGCTGAGAGGAATATAGAAGATACCCAGTGCACATGGCAACTAGATCTTATGAATACGAAGTAGTATAGTTGCATGTGAAAGACTAACTCAGAGGAGGAGAAGGAGAAGACGACGACGACGACTTTATGGGGGGGGGGTCGAAGAAGAATTAAGCAAAGAAGAAGAAGAAGAAAGAAGAAGAAGAAGAAGAAGAAGACGAAGAAGAAGACAAGAAGAAGCAGGAGGAGGAGGAGGTGGAGGAGGAGTAAGCATAACTGTGTTTCATATTGGCTGCCTTGTACACGTAATAATAACAATTTGTAGTCCTATTGCTTTTGTTTCCATATCAGGTTACACTTTGGTTACGTTTGGCTAAAATAAAGGAGAATGTTGACAACAATCATTCTGGCAGGGCCTTCCTAGCAATGGCAATGCTCTACACAAATTTTGAACAGATTACACTTGTAAGCTGTTCCATCATTGCTGCTGAAGAGGATGATGCTTTGAAGGCAGAACATTAATCAGACAGTAATGTTTCCAATCGCGAATGTTAAAGTGTTTTCCTGCAGAGCTGGCTGGTCGTGCGTTCGAACCCCTTGTGACTTTTTTTTTTGTTTGTAAACATTCAATGTCCATCCCAAAATAACCAATACTTGATTCTTTTCGGTCCATATTAAAGGTGGCAGAAGGAGGGTGTTTGGGATCTGCCTTCCACTTTAACTTTCATGATCTTAATTAGTTTTTCTCACTCGCCGCCTATATCAGCTCTGCTAGTTTACCGTCTGCTTCAGCCGACTTCTCTGTTTGGGGCGATTTTCATTCAAGGTGAGAACGGGTTGATTGCGGGACACTTAACACAAATTGGCCTCAGTCAATTTACCGTTATAGTGACTGACTGACTGACTGAAACCATTTACTGTCAGATTAACACATGGTTGTACTGGCAATTTAAAAGAATAAACCGAAATGAATAAATGAGAACAGGAAATAATACAAATAACATGTGAAGGGCATAAAGATTGTAAAGGAAAAATTAACAGGGAAACATTTAACATTTGTAAGTAGAATAATAAGAACAGGAATTGTAACAATAAACCATGATTACATCTTAACTGTACTGAGAATAAAAAATAATCTCTCTCTCTCTCTCTGCTCTCTCTCTCTGCTCTCTCTCTGCTTCGGGTCTCCTCTCATGTCTCTCACTCTCTTCTCTCTCTCTCAAGAACACCATAAAAAGGCCCCCGCCCCCCCCCCCCACACACACACACATCACACATGATGTTGTTGTTGGTTTTTTATGTTGCCTTATGATGCCCTTTTCTTATTGTTTTGGAGGGGCAGGATGTAAAAAAGCTGTCATATGCTTATTCCTTTAACACCCACATAAAGAATCATTTTGACTTGACTTGACTTGACTTGACTTCACACACATCACACCCACACACACTACACACACACACCACACACACACACACCACACACACACAGAGTCACAGACACACACACACACACACACACACACATGCACACACACACACACACACACACAGCACACACAACTCAGCAGCTAAACCAAAACGCGTGCTTCCTGCTTCCATTCCCCCCTACTCACTGTGTATGCGAGGCACGCACATATAATTCACTCGCTGAGCAAACAATAAAACCAAATATCTCTCTCTCTCTCTCTCTCTCTCCTCGTCCTCTCTCCATCTCTCCTATCTCTCTTCACAGTCACGTCACACACACACAACATACACAGTCATCAGTCACACACACACACACATCACACCACACACACACCACAGACACACACACACATACACACACACGCACACTCACCACACAACCTGTCATCCACTTACTCAACGTATAACTACACACATGCCTCACACTAAACAAATTATACTCTCTCGCACACAACAAATGCTATCCTCCGTCGCCGCAGAACCATCCGTCATCCGTTCTCTCCACTCTATAAGCAAATTAAAACTCTCTCTCTCTCTCCCCTCTCTCTCTCCTCTCAGACTCCCATCTCACCTTCCCAGTCCCTCTCATCCTCTCGTCTCTCTCCTCTCTCCCCATCTCTCTCCTCCACACCACGCTCATCTCCCCCCAGTCCCGCTCCTTCTCCTCTCTCGGCTCGTCCTCTCTCTCTTCGTGGGGGGTCTCTCCTCTCATGAGCTCATCCTCCTTCGTCTCCCTCTCTCTTCTCCTCTCCTCCCTCACTCTCTCTCTCGTCTCTCTCCCTCTCATCTCTTAATGAGATCCTAGCTCTCTCCTCTCTCCATCTCCTCTCTCGTCCTCTCTGTCCTCTCCTCTCGCTGTCTTCACTCTCTCTCTCTCCCTTCAAAGTCCTCTCCCTCCTCCCTCCTCTCCTTCTCCTCCTCCTCCTCCTCTCGGGTGGGTCTCTCCTCCAGCTCCTCTCTCGCTCTCGGTGGTCGTCCCTCCCCTCTCTCCATCTCATCCTCCCTCCCGGTCTCTCTCCTCCTTCCTCTCTCTCTTGCTCTCTCTCTTCATCTCTCTCTCCTCCTCCTCCTCCTCCTCCTCTCTCTCCCTCATATTTTCTCTCTCATCCCTCTTCTCGTCTCTCCCTTCTCTCCCCACTCCCTCGTCGGTCTCTCGGATCTCTCCGTTCTCCCCCTCTCTCCCCCCCCTCCTCTTCCCATCCCTCTCTCTCTCTCTCTTCTCTCTCTTTCTCCTCTCTCTTCTCCCCTCTCTCGAAGTTCCTCCCTCTCCCTCCTCCTCCTCTTTCTTCCCCTGCTCCCCCAAGAACTCTCTCTCCCCTCTCCATCCGCATCCTCCTCTCATCATATGGCTAGCAAGGCTAAACGCAAAGTGATACAAATTTTCAGGCTTCTATGGTCTCTAGGTGAAAATTTGGAAAAGATTCATCTCTTTGCATTGAAAAGATTCCTAAACGTTAGCGTAAGAACACCAAATTTGATGGTTTATGGGGAGCTGGGGACGTTACCCATTGCAAGTCAATTTTCAGATCAGGACAATTAAATACTGGTTAAGAATTTTGCAAATGCCCAGTCATCGTTTACCATACAAAGCTTATCAATGTTGCTACATTATCATTATAATAACAATAACACATGGGCTTCTACAATATGTGTTTTTCCTTTATAGGCATGGGTTTGGCGAGGTATGGGAAAATCAAGGAGTGGGAAACACAAAAACATTTATCTGTTCACTAAAAACTACCATTATCAACGGATTTAAACAGAAGTGGTCCACAGACACATTTGCAAAGTGAACGTTTTCAATTCTTTAGAACGTTTAAGAGTGAATTAGCACTATCTCCTTATCTGATTAATGTAAATCACTTGAAGGCCAGAATAAATTTGATTAGATTAAGACTTGGAGTATCTCCACTAAAAGTACACAAGTTCCGTTTTCGAAGAAATTTGAATGAAGATGATCTGTCTTGTCCTTTTTGTATCGACCTAACTGAGAATGAAGTGCACTTTGTTTTACAATGCCCCTTATATAACGACTTAAGGCAACAGTATATTCCTTTCTAAATATTTTAGTCAGCCATCTTTGTTCAAACTTACGATGCTCCTTTCATCTGAAAACAAATCATTAAATACAAGGCTGTCTATGTACCTTGAAAAAGCATTCAAAATACGCAAATTATATATTGACTTACTGTAACTTTTTTGATGGCTGGATTATAGGGCTATAATGCTCCTTATCAGTAGAGTTATCAGCAAATATCACAGTTATTACAGTAGTATTTGCATATATGGCATTAGTGGTGGTTGTAGTAGTAGTGATGCTAGTGGTGGTGGTAGTGGTAGTGGGTGGGGGTGGTGGTAGTAGTAGTAGTAGTTGTGATTGTGATGATGTGGTGATGATGATGATGATGATGATGATGATGATGACGATGATGAGGATGATTACAAGTCTTCTTCTTCTTCTTCTTCATTACTACAATTATTACTACAATCATGTTCTTGTTGTTTTGTTACTGCTTCATATCGTCACTCAGTATTATTATAGCGAATTAGATATTGTAAATTGATTGTATTTGTTAAACATTTTGCATATAATATCTGCCAAGTGGATGAGACTTGATGAGATTTACAGCCAA
>JADBJO010021405.1:15000-29608 GCA_016801955.1 Conus betulinus
AAACTGGGTTTTCCCTATTTCTTGTGGATTTGGGACTTCAAATGGTTGATAAATAGATTGATGAGTGGTATTGCTAAACATTCAGAGCAAACAGAACTTGTAATACCTTATGTGTGACAGAGTAGGCTCGTGTGAAATAATGGGTTTATTTGATACCAGTGGGTTCCATCTAATTTAAATATCATAAACTCTGTCACACTAAGGAGGAAAGATGGGTTTCACACTTTATTTGATTTCTTTACACTCTGTCTGACAAATGACGGAAACTGAGTGCATGTATGTGCGGATTTTGTATGTGCATGCTGGATAACTGCAGAAACTATATAGATAATGTGATCCAACCCATGAGGTGTCTAATAAAAAAAAAATGTTAACCATCTGATATTTAAATTCTGTATTTGAGTCTGTATTTCACATGTTTGTTCTGCGCGTTTTTGAATGCATTCTTTAAATGTATAAATGGTTCTTTTGTAAGGCCACCGGCCTGTACATACAATGGATACACGTTCTCATGAGTGAATCAAAGCAAATAACATAAGGACAACACGCAAAAATAAATATAACATCCCACATCAAAATCAAACTAAAGTCAAGGGAGTTACACTGGCATGTGAAATTAAGCAGACAAAAACCTTAAGACAGCAATTCATTACAAGAGTGCAGCTTTACTTCTTATTTAAATGCGTATATATCTAGTCTTAAATGCATAGAATATATACATTGCTAAATTTCTTAGAGCATGACGTCTTCAGATTGTAACATTCGAGCATTCGAGCTAAGCATTCTTCATTAATGGATGTATGTTGGTAATACTTTGACAAATATTTTTCTCTTAGAAATGTATATGTTTGACATTCTAACAAAAAATGAAGCTCACTTTCTATCCTATTACAAAAACGGGCAATTTCTTTGATTTTTCATTATATCTATTATTTATATTCAGATCACACATTCCAAGTCTTAATCTAGTTAAAGCATAACGAAATTTACTAATAGTGATAGCTGACAAGTAATTTTCTGATTGGAGGATGATTTGAAAGACATATATGTGCTAAACCGTTCACTTTGAGAAAGTTTTGAATGCCAATCTTGCATGTAACAATCGATCATTCTCTGCTTTAATTCTTTAAGAAAAATAGTTTCATTCCCAACCCCTCCATTGATCCAAACATCTGAAAAACCAAAAGTATCAAGACATGTTTTAACAGATATAGACCAGTTATGACAATTAGAGTGACCATGGGTAAATTCGGGGATCTTATTCAAGATCATGAGATGTGTGCTGTTTAGGAAAATCTATGGATAGACATACTTTGGAGTTTAAACCAATATTTTATTGACTTTAGAGCAGTATCAATATACAAAGGGTATCGGCCTTTCTTCTCCATATATCATTGTATTTGGACTTTTGCGACTAACACCTAACAAGCGCTTACATGCAAACAAATGAACTGATTCAATCGACTGAAATTTAGTTAATCCCCAGAGCTCCCCTGCGTACAATAACATTGGCTTTATTTGTGAATCAAAAAGTTTGAAAAATACTGACAAACCCATGCTTCCTAAAGCCCACATTGTTTTGAAAATTTCTGCGACTTTACGTTTTGCTCGTCTAACGTATTCATCTAATGCAATATCAAAAAAACCCATTCTAGTGCTAAGAGTAAAACCCAAGATATTTATATACTATTACTACTTCCACTTCTCTCCCTTTGTAGTACCAACATTCAGTTTTAGACAAATGACCCCCTTTTCTGAAAACAATAATTTTAGTTTTATCTAGATTCACTGTTAGATTTTAAAATGTCAGATGCTTTCTGTAAATTGTCTAACTGATTTTGGAGCCCTGGGTGTAGACGAAAACAAAACAGTGTCATCAGCGAATAATAAAAGGAATATTTCCTGTAATCCGGATAAAAACTGAAATCCATGTTTACCGTTCTTTGTTATATTTTCAGCTACCTCAGTAATTAATAAAGAAAACAATAAAGGTGACATTAAACAGCCTTGTTTCAGTCCCGAGGGGCACACAAAGAAATCTGACACTTCTGGGCCCCAACGAACACAACTCTGGACAGAACTACACATGCCTTTTAACATTCTGATCATTTTTGAGGAAGCTTGAACCTTTTGGAGTATTTTCCAAAGCATGTCTCTGTCTACTGTGTCAAAGGCTTTTTGGTAGTCTATAAAAGCTACGTAACATTTTCTAGTTTTATGTCCATACAAATAAGACTTTATCATTGAAACGAGTGTAAAGATATGGTCTACAGTAGAGTATTGTTTGCGAAAGCCGACCTGTTCTTCACTTATTTTACCTTCTTTTTCTGCCCATTTTATACAATCTCTCATTTAATATTGATGTAAAGACCTTACTAACTACACTAAGTAAAGAAATGCCTCTATAATTTTCAGGATTAAGAGCATCGCCTTTCTTAAGTAGAGGAATAATAACTGATTTGGGTCATGATACAGGTAAATAACCATTCTGTATATTTGGTTAAATACTTTTGTCAGAAAGGGGTGTTATAATGGGCTGGGCTGTTTTCAAATATTCCGCGCAGATATCATCTAATTCCGAAGCTTTATTTAATTTCAGTTTCTTTATTGCCTGGTGCACTTCACTGTCTGTTATCTAATCATCTAAATCGGGAATATAATCGTTTTCTTCGTGCTGGCTTCCGTCCTGCTCTATAGCTGAGTCGGCACGTGTCAACTCGCGATCCCCGGGTGAAAAAATCGTTTCAAAGTGTGCTTTCCACGTGCCAATTGAGATAGAGGGCTGATCCATTTTTTTTTTTCTTTTTAATGCTACGAACAGTTGACCAAAACTTATTAGAATCGCCTTTATTTCGAATTAAAGTTTCAAATACATCTTTTCTGTAACTTATTCGCTTCTGCCTTAGAGTGTCTTGATAATCCGACCTTTTCCGTAAGTATGCACACTGATCCGTTGCGCGCTGAGTGCGTGTGCACTGAGCAAGCGCTCTACCGGCCACCCTCTTCTTATGTAAACAAACCGAGTCAAACCATTTCTTAGCTTGCTGCGCGCGTGCTGAAGGCCAGATCGTCTGTTGCATACATTGCCCAGCTTTTTAAGAAGGCCCGTGAATTTTTCAACAGCCGAGTCAATATCACATTCAATAACATTCCTACTGTCATTTAGAACTATCGTAGCTTCTTCTGATCTTAGGAGATGCAAAAAGATGTTAGCTTTTGTTTCCATCCCACTTTATTTTTTAAAAAGGCTCTCGATTAATTTCTGCATTCGGTTTCTCATTATATTTAGTATTTAGATATAGCACAACAGGCATATGAGGGGGATTCCACCCTATTTTCGACGTTAAATCGAATAACTTCTGATAGTAAATCCACAGAGCACAGAACAAAATCAATCATGCTATTTCCGCGTTCAGATAAAAAAGTAAAATGACTTTTTTTGTCTCCTTCACACAAACCATTTAAAGGCGTCAACCTAAACATAGAACATAAATCAATCAGGGCTTTTCCAAAACAATAACAACATTATCCATATTATTTTTCTCACATAGCATTCCCGCTCTACCGCACACTCGTTTCATCCATTTCAGTGGTCTCTAAACTCCAGTCACCAATCCTGGCATTAAAATCACCAGCGACTACAAGATAATCGCCTGCTCTTCTTTCCTATCTCTCTAAGATACATTGCTCTAATTTTCAAGATTGTTTTTAAACTCCTTTTGTTTGTAGTATTCACTATTCACAGGATGGTTGTAAATGCCAACAAACAGTACATCTTTGTCAAAAGTGAAGATTTTTTTACACACTTTGACACAAACAATGTTATCCAGCCCTGTTTCTACAATCTGAATGCAGTGTTCTAGTGATTTCTTTATTAGTAACACAGTACCTCCTGATCTTCGGCCCATTTTTGACAATTTGAGACCCAGGACTATGTACAACAATAAAGTCTTTGAAGTAAATAGAAAAATCAAAATCCGGAAATGTATAAGTTTCAAGAAGACACGCAATATCAACAGAGAAGTAATGTAATTAATAAAGTCTGGATCTGTTAATTTAGAAATAAGCCCATCAACATTCCATGAAATGCAAGAAAGAGAATCACGTTTTATTTTATCATCGTTACGTGTATTACGTGTATGCGTGTGAGCGTGTGTGTTTGCATTTTGTCAGTACAACTTTGAGTTAATTTGACAATAAATTGGTTTCAGTCGGTGTGTTTGCATTGTCAGTGAAAGAATGTGGACCCAGATCTCGGCCTGATCTTCATTTCTCTCTGTTTTTGCGAGGAGGAAGAACGAGATGCACGTGTTTTTATTGCCCCATGCGTCCCGCAGGTTGGATTGCTGTTCATTCCCTCTCTGTCCTTTATCTCTGGTAGGGGGTGGAGGGGAATGGGGATGGGGTGGGGAAGACTGGGAGCGCGATGTGACGTTGGGGGAATCCCCTTTGTCAGTCGCTGACTGGGTCTGAGAAAGCGAGGTAGAAGGGGAAACCCCTCTGTTGACAGAGGCGTGGCATTGGGAGGAGGTACAGGGGTGGGGGTATTTCCTTGGAAGGCAGCTACCTGGCGATCCCTAGTGGTGGCAGGCCTAGGCGTGGCGCTCCGCCGGCTCATGAGTTCGGTCCTTGGTGGGGCTTCACGTTGAGGTTTCACATGCAGTTTCCCCTTGAGGAAGTACCCAAATTCCCCCTCCTGTTTCAGTTGCCTCAGCTGTGCCGATTGCCTACGGCTCAAATCCTGTGAGACAGTCAGCTGATCTTGCTTCATGTCTGCTCGCGCGTCCTTGCTTGTCATCGGGCGCATGAGATCCCCCCCATCTTTGAACTTGGCGATCACGGGGCGCGGTTGAGCACTGGCACCTCGGGGCTTACCTAGTCTGTGTGCTCGTTCTATAACGTCATCTGGCCACCCTGGACTCGGTATGTACGTTCGTAGAATGTTCGTAACGGCATCAGCACACGATTCTGGCCCCTCATCTTCTGACTCAGGGATTCCGAAGAACTTCACGTTATTTCGCCTTGAGAAGCGTTCCAGAGTGTCGATTTCCTCTTGCAGACAAGCCACTGTCTCTCCCGTAGCTCCTCCTGTTCCCTCTTCACATCTTCGATATCTTCACTGTTTTGCCTCATTGCCTGTTTAGTCTCCTGTGTTTCTTGCACTAAATGTGAGAGAGTTTTTTTTTTCCATTACCATCTGCCTGTCTTCAATTTTCTTCAGACTATCACCATGGCGACGCACTGTCTGCAGAATCTCAGCGTACTGTCCTTCTAACTTATTCTCTAAAATAGAAAATTTCTTCAGGATCAGGTCCATTTTCTCAGCATGGATTCTGGGCCAGGGTTCTGGTGCACGTCACCAGACAATAAGATCTTCCTAAGACCGAACACGTAGTTGACGAGGGTGAGGGACAGCGGTACAGTACCCAGGCAGATAAGCAGCTACGGACTCTTCATGATCTGGTTTCTCCAACACAGAGACAGAAAGCGAAGAAAAAGTTCCACAACAACAACAGGTTGAAAAGGGAGAGTACTCGTTGGCTGATGCACAGCAGTTGACACATTCTCGTGCAAGTACACAATTACCGAGGAAAACAGCACACAGAGGTATGCAACTAAAACATCGATTGAAGCGACGGATTTCACGTGGGAGAAAGATTTTGTTTCAGAAAATGGTCTACTAGTTTTTTGTTTTGAAGGACAGGTTCGGAGACCAAAATTTCCTATTCTCGCTCTATACAGTTCTAAAGAGATCATTTTGCTGGACATTCATGATCGGAAACACTGCACAAACTTACTTGTAGCACAAAATAACACACAAGTCAGCTCAAAATAGGTAAACTTCAACAAATTTTACACTGGTCGTACACAATGTCCTAGGCAGTCGCCATCTTGAACGTGAATCCGATAGGCAGAGAGAGAGAGAGAGAGAGAGAGAGAGAGAGAGAGAGAGAGAGAGAGAGAGAGAGAGAACGATCGAACGAAATGTTTAATGAGGGAAAAGAATAAGCACAAGTCAGTGGCTTTATCTCATCCAGCCCTCAAACAATAAATACGTGGAAGGAATCATTGCATCGAACTGCATATAAACTCATAAACAACAATGATACAGAGCAATTTAGAATAATAGAATCCACAATATAACTAGAGGAAGAGAGCGTGGGAGAGAGGGAGGTCGGAGAGCGACACAAAGAGAGAGAGGGGTGGGGATTGGAGACACAGAATACGGAGAGAGGAGTCTGTGACACAAAAGAGAGAAAAGATGAAGAAGAAGAAGAAGAAGAAGAAGAAGAAGAAGAAGAAAGAAAAGACGAAAGACGAAGAAGAAGAAGAGAGAAGAGGAAGAGGAAGAGGAGGAGAAGCATATCAAAAATTGGCACATCAAAAACAACAAACTACAATAAAGAAGAGTCGTCAAACATCAAGTCATGCAATGAAGAATAAAAGCTGAAAGACACCAGACACACCCGACTCAGCAGCAAACAACAATTCCATACACGCCCCCCCCCCCCCTTCCCTACCCCTCCAACGTCAAGAACGACAAGAGAAAGAAGAAGAAGATCAATATAGAATGAGATAATGAGAGAGAGAGAGAGAGAGAGAGGAGGGGAACGGAAACGGAAACGGAAAGTTTATTCATGTGTAGGCCACTGCCCCTCATGAAGGGGTACATAACGTCTATACACAAATGCATAATTAACAACATATTTAGTATCTAATCAAGAAAACCAGAACAGAACGCAACTTGAATGCTTTATAAAGATAAATGGACAGTTGTATCACAGTTTGTTTATGCTCTGTTGCCATAAGCAATGCAAGTCTAAATTTATTTATTACACCTAGCTGCTCTGTAAGTTGCTGGAATGGTGCTCGGTACTTATCCTTGGAATTTTATTATATATATATATATATATATATATATATATATATATATATATATATATATATATATATATGTGTGTGTGTGTGTGTGTGTGTGTGTGTGTGTGTGTGTGTGCGTGCGTGCGTGCGTGCGTGCGTG
Organism: Conus betulinus; assembly: GCA_016801955.1. Classification (NCBI taxonomy): domain Eukaryota; kingdom Metazoa; phylum Mollusca; class Gastropoda; order Neogastropoda; family Conidae; genus Conus; species Conus betulinus. The sequence continues at coordinate 22,022 of JADBJO010021405.1, forward strand.
CGTGCGTGCGTGTGTGGTGGTATCTATTTGTCTCTCCGTAAACAAAGTCATTAGGAGTTCGCATCTCTATGCCTAAAAATCTTTTGAGAGCAAATAAGTGAACCTTTTCACATTCAGATGCCACATTATCAAATCTCCATAGCTCTGCGCCGTACTGAACAATTGGCTGAATTTGTGAATCGAAAATCTTCAAAAGGACAGTCAACGAGCTATTTTTAAACATGTGTAACTTTTGTTAAATGCACAGTAAAGCGTTTTTACCTCTACTACTTAAACTACGACATGCTATAACAAAACTCAATCTTGCTGAAAAACAAATTCCTAGATATTTGTATACATTAACAACAGGCATCACAGTCCCTGCATACATCCATCTTTCTCTAGCTCCCAAATACCCCCCTTTCTGAGCACAATAATATTACCTTTGTCCATTTACTTTTAGCTGGAGAGCTGAAGCTGCTTTATACAGATTATTCAACTGTGTTTGAAGACCGATAACAGTTTCAGACAGCAACACAACATCGTCAGCCAAAAGCAGTATAAACAGTTCAAAATAGTCTGACGAAAAAACACCCCGTGTTTCCCTTCCCTAATAACTTTTAATGCTAATTCGTTTATAAACAAGGAAAACAAAACGGGACTGCACGCATCCCCTTGTTTCACTCCACGTGTGCAGTTAATGTAATATTAAGCATGGAACCACATCTAATTCCGGTTTTAACATTAGTATACATGCTATGAATACAACGAAACACTTTGCCTTTATGCCATTCTCAAGAGTATAGGCCATAATAAGTGTCTGTCAATGGAATCAAAAGCTTTCTCAAAATCGATGAAGGCTACATACAATTTGCGGCCTGCCTGATATCCACCTGTCAAATAATATTCTGTAACCCATTCTGGAAGTCTGCTATTTATAATTGTACTATAGATTTTACTGTTCGTATCACATAGATATATACCCCTATAGCTACCTGGATTATCTGCATCTCTCTTTTTAAACAAAGGAATTACAATAGAGTTTGTCCAATTATCTGAGAAAACACCTTTATCAAACAACGCATTAAACAATTTTACGAAGAAATCAGTAACTTGATCCCCACCATGTTTCAACATTTCTCCTATAATTTCATCTGGGCCTGCAGATTTACCGTTCTTTAGCTTTCTAACAGCAAGTAACACTTCTTCTTTTGATATCGGACGGTTCATCGTGCTAAAGTATTCTTCAACATTATCATCTGTTTCAAAGTCATCATTAGCTTTGTTATTACACTCTCTAGTTACTTCCACTTCAAGTAAACCTTTAAAATGGTAAAACCAATCATCAACTGTTAATTTATTATTTACTGTTTTTCTTTTACTGGATATTTTATGTACATTCTCCCAAAATTCTTTTTATTTTTACTGAAGAAACAAGCCTTTCCAGTATTAAATCATTATACTGTTTTTCCTTTCTATCTATTAGATGTTTATGCTCTCGTCCTGCTATGCAATATGCATCTCCGTCAGTTTTCTCTTTTGATTTTCTAAACATGTTAAGCAGTTGTTTTGCTTTCTTCTTGCTTGACTTACATTCACCATCAAACTAATCACCACTTTTATGATGTTTTGTTAAGTTGATTTTCTTTTTCATACATTGGCCTTGTTTTTTGATGCACTCATTAAAGACGCTCAGAGCACCATTATAATCAGAATCAATTGCGCTAATGGCCCCATCGAGTTCAGATAATATTTCGTCAGAGAACATTTTCTGACAACATATAGTTCTAAATCATTATCCCACACAAACTTTTCAATAAATTGATCATCGGTAATGGTATGCCCCCTTGTAACATTTCTTTTCAATTCAAATTTTAAAATGCAGTTCAACTTGCACATGATCAGACTCTATTCTCTCCGACACTAACAATTTACAGACGAGACGACAATAACAAACAGTCTCTTAGACAGCAGAAAAAAAAAGTCATTGACACTGTTTCCTGACTCAGATATGTAAAGTATATTTCCATCTATATCCCCATTGCACACCCCGTTTAGAATACACAGACTAAAAGATGTGCATATATTCAATTTTTTTTCCCATATGTATCAAGTACATTGTCAGCCGAATTCCTTATGACGCTAGCCAGATCAGAATGATCATGAAGAAAGTTACAACTTACATAATTGAAGTCTATAATATCAGGAAAAATGTTAGAAGTTCTACTGTTAAGGTCGCCCCGATAGAATCCAAAACACATCATCTAACTCCAACATGCAATCAAACAGACATTGTTCAAGTTCATCAACACCATTGTCAACGTCAAAATGATTATAATAACGTGATCCTTCAGGTGTGATATACGTATATAAATAAGGTCAAACAAGGTCAAACACACTCTTATCAATCAGAAACAGAAGAACGCTGGGATGGTCTGTCTTAATTTCCTGAATATAAGATATAAACTCATTTTAATTAGGCAGACAATCCCACCTGATCTTCTTCCTTGCTTTGTAAACTTAATAGCTGGTTTTATAAAAAATAAAAATAAAAAAAAAAAAAAAATAAAAAAAAAACAGTGTAACCTAGGAAAGTGAGGTGTTGGGGACATTCTACAAACATTTCAACAAGACATATGAAGTCAGATTTTAAGAAAAAAAAAGACATACATTCCTTGCTACTTTGCTTGGGTAGAAGTCCATTAACATTCCAATGCAGAAATGAACATGTCTCAAATTCCTTGGATTCACCATAATCACACATGCTTTCATAAACACTACTACTTATGTTTGTATACCCATTCATGTGTTTTTTCCGTTTGAGTAGAAGTTACATCACAATAACGAACCCCGACCTTGTCATCATTTGATTCCTTTGGAAATGATCCCTCACCAAAACTTTCACTGACAGTGTCACAGCCATACGGTTCATGACATGCCTCCTTTTGAGATGACCCCCCACCACAACTGTCATTGACAATATCACAGCCATTCAGTTCACAACGTGATAAAAGTGTGACAGATACCTTCACATGTATTCTGTATGTTATGTACAAAATCATTTTCGTTCACTTCCGGGTACAGCAGAATATTACTACAGCCAGAAAATTCATCAATGAGAACATTCAACTTGTCATTACCACGATCATTCAAAATAACCCCTTCCTGATTATTTGCATGTGTCCCCCGTCCCTGACCCCCTACACACTCTGTCTTTTCAATGCCAGTAAGTTCACTTCTCACTGCACACACATACCCTCTCCTGCTCCGAAACCACCCGTCGCCCCGCCCAAATATCACGTGCGTGCCTCAAAAATGTGACCGGTGTAACCGGTGTTGAACTGGGCTGGCCACCCCCCTATTCGCTGGTCCTAAGAGTTTCTCCCTCACCAAGGTAATACTTCCTACCATCGATCAGGGGATGGTCGTACTCCAGGATGGCACGTTTCCCTTCCTCCCTGGCCCTCTTCAAATGAGGAGGCACTCTTTTGCTTATCTCCCTTACACGCAGGGAGAAGTCTTCCCCCACAAACACATTAGTCCCCTTTAGTTTACTCCTGGCCTTAAGAATTTTTCTCCTTATCCTTGAAATATGTGCAGCACGTGATGACAGGTGCGTTGGGCTTGCTGCTCAGGCGGTGCACCCTGTCAAAGTGGACATCAGCAGCCAGCTCCAGCTGGTCCGTCATCAGCTCTCGGACCGAAGCCTCCCACTCCTCCTGCGTCTCGTTCTGCCTGCAGTGAAGACCGTGAAAGTTCAAATTGTTCCACTTGGAACGCCCTTCTAGATCGTCTGTCTTCCTTTCAGCCTCCTGGATCCTCTTCTTTAGATCATCATTTTTTCACAGCGCAGGTCATCCACTTCTTGCCTCAACGTGTGAACTTCCTCCTGTAATCCAACCAAACCATCACGGCTACCTTTGACGTCATGTTTCTTATTATCAAATTTAGTGTTCATCGTCTGAAGCATTGCCATCAAGTCGAGGTTGGAGGGGACATCGGACCTTAGAGAGGACGATATCTCACGTGATGACGAGCTTGCCGTCTTTTCAGTGCTGACTCTGCGGCTATCAGGGGTCAACGAGGTTTGACGACTGCTGTCCTTGCGTGGTGGACCAGGGTTTAGTTCCACATCTCCACATTGCAGTAATAAACTGCCCCAAAACAGAAGCGTGAGGAGGCAGCCTGCCATAACACCGTCTATCCTCGTCCTAAGTTTCAATGTCTTCACGTACATGGCGGCACTTTTTCTGGCTCTCATCAACATGAAGGAGAGAAATACCGGTATAAAACAGCCACACGCACACGGAAATCCAACTGTGATGAAGGCATGGAATACCACCAAGGCAATCGTAAGACACACAGTCGAAAACACTGCCCACATCCAGTGTAATTAGCACTTTTAAACAGAGCCAATTAACATGCGTCCGCTGCATCTGACTACCGCTCAGCACCCCGAGAGAGAGAGAGAGAGAGAGAGAGAGCAATCACGGTTGTTCAACCAAGGTGGATAGCACGTATTTCCAAACATTTGGTTGTGAAGACTAGTCAAACGGCAGTGCGCATGAAAACCGTTTGTGTGAAAAAACAATGAGTTGACAGAGAGAGAGAGAGAGAGAGAGAGAGAGAGAACAGAAGTGTCATTGCTTTAAATCAAGCGAGCAAAAAAATTAAACAAACCCATATCCCTTTTTCGAAAATCCTCAAATCACCGTAGCTTGTGCATCTGTACATAGTGTTCAAGTGCTTCAGCTTTTCGGATGACCCCGCAGTTTTTATTAGCCAAGGTATCCCTTCCAAATGCTGACTCCTTGGATCTGACCACTTATCTCTGTGTGACCTTTGTCTTGTGCAGATAATCATGTGAGGGGGCTTTGCACGCGGTCAGGTTCAGCCTTGTTTGTTTGTTTTTCTTGTTTTATACTTTAAATCTAATCAGCAGGTGGATGTTTGCTGTGCAGTTTCCAAGTAAAACCTTTGCAGAGGGTAAAATAGAGATGTCCTACGTCTGAGTTGACAGCAATCAGCAACCTATGTCTGTTCACCCAAAGTTGGAGCGTGGCTGCCTATGTGGTTTTTTTTTTTTTAATAGTTTTTTTTTTTTTCGTTCTAGTATTTGGTAGCTTGTGAACTAGTTTTACCCTGTTGGCCCACCCATATTATACTTGAGAGTATTGTCAGTTTTACTCCAACTCTGTTGGGTGTTTATGCATGTCTGTATAGTTGTTTTCCTACAAAAGTGAAGTTTTCCAAAGAATTTTGCCAGGGTCAACTTCATTGTTGCTGTGGGATTTTTTACGTGCACTAAACGCATGCTGTACACGGGACCTCGGTTTTTCGTCTGACCTGAAAGACTTGCACGCAGACCGCTGCCAATGGTCTAAGGTTTTGGGGGAAAATTCCAGGATCAGACGGGAACAACAATCACATTTGTAATGTTCTCATCCCTATCTTGACAATCTGTACATAGTGTTCAAGTGCTTTAGCATTTGGGATGACCCTGCAGTCTTTATAAGCCAAGGTACAAGAATAGAAAGAGAAGGTATCTTTAAGTGTCATCCCGAAATGAAACTGAAAAAAAAAATGAATGAAAAAAAAAGAGTTAAGTGAACGTTTACGAGAAAAACTGTTGTTTGTGTTGATGATGAAAGAAAGACAAGGAAGGGCGTGCAGAATATGAAGAATGGAAGGTACGTGTCTGACGGCATAAAGAAAAATGAAACAAACTAGACAAGAATGTAAAATTGCAAAGCACACGTATGTGTGTGACACAGCCTTCATAAAGGCCCACATGCTCTATACTCCCCTTTTTTCATCATCCATCTTACAAAAACAAACAAATATTAAAATCTTAATATTTTTAACAATATTTCAAGGACCCACGCCCTCCTGGATACTAACTTTTCACAGTTTCAAACAAATGCAATCCCAGTGGTACGAACACTCATGCATCACTGAAAGCAACCAACCAATTGTTCTGCTTGTACCCCGGCTTGTGATTCATAATCAGTTTCTCCCGGTGCCCTGGCTGATTTTGAGTCAATACAAATGTCTGAAGGCAGTCTACTGTATACTTTTCACACCTCTCCTCAGTGGGAAAAGAAGGGGTCTGCTGGTTGAGGCTGGTCTGGCATCGGGGTAGCATTGCTACAGAGTCCAGGACCAGCTTCCGTGACTCCCCCATCACCCTTCGCCAAGTTGTCCCCGGCTTCACACCGAACTCCACCAGAACTGAGAACAAAAACACACCTCTGTACCGATTTTAAAGAAACTGTACATGCATATATAATTCTTTGACCACCCTTCTTGGTGCAGTGGTCAGCATCTCGGGTTACAGACTGTGAAGTCTACAGTTTGAATCCCATCACGGTCAAGGAATTTTTTTTCCTGGACCAACCCTGCCCGGAGTGGGTGGTTATGAGCTCATATGGGAAGAATGAAACCAACAAATTGAGCTTCATCTACTTAACGGATGGGATTCTGAGAGTCTTACTTTAATTCCCTGACCAACACTGTAGATATCTGTAGTTCTCGGGTCTGGTTAATGCCAGCATAACACCTAATTAATGCCTAGCTATTTGAAAGGAAGTGTTGAATGCAAACCTGTCACGTAGTCTCAGACCGAAAATAGAATTACACAGCATAATCATGATCACTATGATCCGTTTCATTACCATCAATCATTATCATCTATCTCATACCCATCATCATAAAAAAAAAAAAGAAACAGACTCAAATTCCGCAGCCTTGCATGCCCTGCTCTTGGTGACTTCAGTTTCAATCACCAATCCAGTTAATATCCTTGGTGTATTCAGGACAAAGTCATGGTGATCAGTGTGTTCTTGGGAGCTGTTGTTGGATGGTCATGGCCATTATTGTCGTCAGTAGGGGGATTAGTAGGCGGTGTCCTACACTCCGCCGAAATCCACAAATTTGTTTCAGCAACAGTACAGTGTCTGTATGGTGGGTGGCCTCCTGATTATCGAACACAGATTTTCTCCACTTGGGCAGCTGGTTTGTGTTTTATTACTTGAACAAGCTGGGATGTGACTGAGTGTTGGGACTCGGAATGAGCGGTTTGTGAGCAACGCCACTTTACAACCCAGCAAATGGGACAGTAACAAATGTGACTCAAATGAGAAAGAATATGTGTTTAACTTAGTCACTGTAGTAAGCCTCCCTCGATCATGGCTGACCATGAATGAATCTTACCAAGGTTTATGCGTGGACGGCTTTGAGCCTGGGCATTGAAAATGTGGAAGACAGGCTGCTGCCCATGCAATTTGTCTCCCATCTCAATCTCGCTGACGAATCCAAAAGAACAGCAAGGTTACTACAGTGCTACTGTAATGTGATAAGAACTTATATGAAGCTTTTAACTCTCTCTCTCTCTCTCTCTCTCTCTCTCTCTCTCTCTCTCTCTCTCTCTCAATTTTATGCAAATCTGCCCCCATTTTCCAGAGATATATCCCAACACGGAAAAAACTCCAGTTTATCAACCCTCCAATTTTCAGGGTCCACTGATCTCTTTGGCCTTGACCTTGATCGGTACATAAGTTTCTAATGCACGATAAGCTGCTGCTTCTTATTTTTTATCGATCGTCAAAT
>JADBJO010021406.1:0-2500 GCA_016801955.1 Conus betulinus
CGGTCCTAGTGCGCTGTCGTCTTCTCGCCTGGCTGGGCTGGCCGGTGCCTCGCGTGGCGTCCTCGCTTGCTCCGGCGGCCGTCCCGCTGGCGCGGGGTCCTTCTGGGACCCGGCGGTCCGCTGCTTGTCGGCGTCACTTGCCCGGGGGCAGGCCGGGAGGCGGGGTGCCTCCTCCCCCTGGCATGTGTCTACGGCCCCGGGCGAGCACAAGCTCAATCAACCGTCGGCAGGCGTCGATACACGCAGACCCGGGTGAATGAAGGGAGAATGAAAGAACCAGCAGGTGCAAACCGATTACAACAGCCGTCTGACCGGATGCCACAGGGAAGGCGGTTGCAACACCCTACAGTGTGTGGGGGCCGCCCGGGCGTGGGGACCATAGTAGAACAGGAAGGAGAAAGGAAAGCATGGCCAGGAAGAGAAAAAGCAAAACCGGGAGGGGCGGGATGAAAGGGTGAAACGCGTGCGTAAGCAGGCGTTGGTGTGTAAGCATGATAGATGGTAGGCGTTAGGTGTTTGTAACAAAAAAAGAGGAAAAAGAAAAGAGACCGCCAAAAAAAAAAAAAAAAAAAAAAAAAAAATAAAAAAAGAAGAAAAAAAAAATCAGAACACAAAGGAAAAAAAAAACAAAAACAAAAAAAAAAACAAAAAAGGCGGGGAAAGTGTGGGAAAAAAAAAAAAAAGAAAGGTTTGGAAGACATGTAAAAACATTAGTGTGGGCGTGAGTACAGCCATACATCCAACGATGACCAGGCAGCATTCATGAACTTGCCGGACAGATCAAAAAATGTGCTATAAACAATCATTTCCATCCCATTGTTTATTAATGAACACGTTCTCGCTAAATTCCTGTTCATGCTGTTATGTTGTAGTTGGGATGGAGTGAGTGAAAGAGAGAATTTAATCAAATACACAAAGAGCTTACACACGCCTTCAGGACATCCAGCAGAACAGATATAACAGATCCATTTACAGCACCCCTCCTTCACTGTGTCGACAATCTGTGACCCTGACTCTTTGTGTTTGACATTGAATAGTCTTTTGTCCTTCTTCTGTTGTTTCATTTTCAAGGGTTTTTCAGTTAAAATTATAAGTGACAGTGTATTGACTGTTCAGTGTTTTCTTTTAATTTTCATTGTGCAATTTTTAATGAGAAATTTATTTATTGAGCCCCCGTCTCCAGTCATACAGGTTGGTAGCAGTGTACATGTATTGTAAATTTCTTTATTCTGTGCTACCATAGGGATTAGGCTCTGACTCTCCTGTTTAATTATTGCTTTCATTCTTTTTCTTTCTACTCTTCTTTCTGCCTCTCCTTTAGGTTCTTTCTACCATCATAAAGTGAGGAGTTGTTTTGTATTTTATCCATTGTGTTCCATTGTTCATAAAATCCACTCTTATCATTTTGTGCTTCTCTTCTCCTCTTTCACTTCACTGGAGTGAATGAGATACTGAAAAATATGCATTAGTCACTGCATGCATGTCTTCTTTCTTCATGTAAATTGCAGACTTCCTCTACATTTTATTTTTACATGCACAGACTTTCTACACTTCTTTCAAATGCACCTATTTACAACTGTTTACGTTTTTTGTGTGGATATGTGAATGATATGAAACAAAAAAAAATCTGCGTTGTATTTTTCTTGAACTTGTGCAACTTTAATCATTATGGAGTTACCACACGAAACATTTGATGCTCTCGTCCAACCAGCAAAATTGCTAGGTATCGTAGGTCCTTTGAAATCAATGACTATATTGATTCTTCTATGGAGCGTGAATTTAGACTTAAGTAGAGTGCAGCCAAGTTAAAGTCAGAACAGAAGTAGAGATTGAAGAAGAAAGAAAAAAGAAAAGGTTAGAGAACGAGCAACCAGAAAAAGAAAGGAAATTACATATGGAGGAAGAAGCATAAAAGCATAAGTTCCTGTTGGAGCAAAAAGAACTTGAACTCAAATTGGTGCAAGCACAACAAAAAAAAGAAAAAAATCTGATGAGGGACCAAAGCATGCTAATCAAACTCATATTCATGGTGCCCATGTTCCCAAGTTACCCCATGTTCAATGAAGCAAAGGATGATATTGGTGCTTTTTTGCATAGATTTGAAGCTCATGCTAACATGTTAGGATGAAAAAAAACAACAATGGCCGCTCCACTAGTGTGTTATCAGGAGTTGCGTTTAGTCTTTACCATTCCCTGTGTGTCGGTGGATACTTTAACTTATGAGAATTTGAGCAACATTTTGTTGAAAACGTTCATGGCTACCTCTGAAGGTTTCAGAGAAAGATTTAGAAGTGTGAGGCCTGAACAAGGAGAGAATTTCATGCTTTTTTGATCAGCATTACCCATTTATTGAACATGTGGACTGGAAGGTCAGAGATAGACAAGGCTTATGAAGCACATCATGATCTTTTAAATGTCTGTGTCCAAAGACTTTCAGATTTTTTTAAGGAAAGAACTTTTGATTCAGCAGAACAGATGAGTGCTGCAGCTGAACTCTACT
>JADBJO010021406.1:7500-17500 GCA_016801955.1 Conus betulinus
TCATTTTCTTGTCGTCGAACAAAAGTGTGATGCTGATCAGAGAGCTAATCACAACATGTGACAGTCTTGAAATGTCTCTTAATGTAATAGTCGACCATGTCGTCGTCAGCGTAGTTGATGTCGTCATCATAATCGTCGTCAGCATAGTTGACGTCGTCATCATTATCGTGTTTAGAGATGTTGTTGCCGTTGTTCTTGAAAGTTAAACTGATAATTAATCAAAAGAACCACTACCCAATCATTTATTTTTTTTTTTTTTTTTTTTTTTTTTTTTTTTTTTTTTTTTGGGGGGGGGGGGGGGGGTTCACCGATAAAATCACAATCTTCAAATACATGACCTTCCCCTTAATTGACGTCACATTTCAGGCTTATCACTCACATGTGACCCTCTCTTTGCGCCAGCTGGAAGCACCCAAGTTGTCCCCTTCCTTAGATTTTAATTGTCTGCTTGGAACCACCTGCCTGCGCCTTGATGGCCTTATGAAAGAAAATGAGGAGAATCAACTTTCAGACAATATAGAAAATCTCAAAACATTCTAATTTTACCAGCCTATAAATACTCGACTCCCTATGCAAGACGTTGGCGCTTTGATTCTGGTGTGCAGCCTGTCTGTTACGTCTGCAAGTTAGACATGTTGTCCAGTAGGCACATCTTTTTAGAGTGGTGGGGAAGAAGGGAGCACTCGGTCAACCCTCCATCCTTCTCTTCTCTGTCTGTCTCTCAGTCCGTCGTCCGTCCGTCTGTCTGTCACTGTCTTGGTATGTGAATGAGTGAGTGAGTGTGCGTGTACGTGAACGATCATTCCCGCGAGCATGTCCGTGTGTGTGTGTGTGTGTGTGTGTGTGTGTGTGTGTGTGTGTGTGTGTGTGCATTGTGTGAGTTATTTAACGTCTTTCCACTTATCGTGATATTAGGCGTGTGTGTGTGTGTGTGTGTGTGTGTGTGTGTGTGTGTGTGTGTGTGTGCGACATTTAACCTAACAAACATAATCATAAATTAGGTTCAGCTGACAGTTTCTCTTCTTTGATGATGATGAGGAGTCTTCAATGGTTTGTTCCGTTCATCCTGGTAACACATAACTTTTTCGAATTCGAAAACGAAAGAAAAACGAAAAACAACCAAATGCGTTAGGCAACATCGGCCGATTCAATGGTGTGTGTGTGTGTGTGTGTGTGTGTGTGTGTGTGTGTGTGTGTGTGTGTGTGTACGTGTGCGTGCGCGTGCGTGCGTGTGTGCGCGCGCGCGCGTGCGTGCGTGCGTGCGTACGTGCGGGTGTGTGTGTGTGCGTGCGTGCGTGCGTGTGTGTGTGTGTGTGTGTGTGTGTGTGTGTGTGTGTGTGTGTGTGTGTGTGTGTGTGTGTGTGTGTGTGTGTGTGTGTGTGTGTGTGTGTGTGTGTGGTGTGTATGCGCGCGCGCGTTTGTGCGCGCGCGCCAGCGAGCGTGTGTGTGTGTGCCAAACATTCACCTAAAAATGTGTTTGGTAAAACAACAGAACAACATGATTTGTAGTTGTCAGCAACAACATGGACACGTTTTTTGTCATGTGTTTCATGAAGTCCGGCGATAGTGTGGTTATAGGAGAACGTGTAAATTAAAAAAAAAAGCACCTGAAGATTCACAAACAGGTTTTGTTCCCGCATTTCCATACTTTTATTCCTTGACAAGTGTAGAACCTGTTAGCTAAGCATAAAAGCCCACAAGGCACGTATATTGTTAAAAAAAAAAACCGTTGGGACATAGGAAAATATGAAGATCTTCAGTGATGAATGTATATACTGTTCTGGGACAGGAAAAATACTTTTTAGACAAAGGATTGCCCGCAAGGCTCAGTCTCCGAAGTTGAGACCTTTCTGTAAAGTGGCTGAAGTTGACAGACTGAAGGAGATTCCTACTGAGATCCAAATTGTGAAGATTCGGTAACACTACCTGTTTGAGCCTCCTCCATCAACATGCCTGTACGCCCTGGTGGATCAGCATGATGTCATCAGTGACGTCATCTATACTTAGTCCACTGCTGGAAGATCCAAACTGTGAAGATTCGGTAACACTACCTTTTTGAGCCTCCTCCATCAACACGCCTGTACGCTCTGGAGGATCAGCATGATGTCATCAGTGACGTCATCCATACTTAGTCCACTGCTGGAAGCTTCCAGGTAGCGCAGCTGCGGGAAAGAGCTGATGAGAAAAGTGTGGTTGCAGGAGAAGGCAAAGCATAACACACACAGGACTCAGGACAAAACGAAGTCACACATCAGTTCATCGTCATGCTGTGGGCATTGTGGCAGGCCGTCACACAGGTGATTCACGTGCACACAGACTGTTTTATGACTGTCACGACATCGATAAAACCCTGGGCATGTCTCGTAATAATTCTGACAGTCAGCTTCGTCCTCATGACCCGGACAGTCGATCATGTCATTACGCCTGACATAGACAGGGAGACAATAGCCATCATCATGACACTGAACATGGTCACACAGTGTTGTTTGTGGTAAACAGGTTATGGTTAACCCTCCAGGTATGTCAAAGGTGATCACAGCTGGGGGTGGTATTTCATAAACTGTAAGCAATGTATATATGCAATCTATATCTTTGACCACTGCATTGCACTACTTGATCCACGACATTGTTATTCCCTGTCTGCACACTGAACAGAAAAAAACAATAGATCTTACACTTGAATTTGAAATCCTCTAATCCAATGGAAAGAACAACAACGAGAAAAAAACATCAACAACGACAGACACACACTGAGAATGAGGCAGCGCAAAAACAGCCGGCTGTTTATGTTTCTATCAAATGGTAATGTAAACGGATTACAATGTCTGCTATGGGTGAGAAATGTCCTGTTGTGGCTTCACAAATTGAGGGCCACAAGGAAAGAGTTGAGAACATTGTCTGTCCCTCACACTGAATTGAAGCCCCAAACCCAGGCTTACGTCAAAGAACTTTGGCGAGAGGAATGGAACTTGCAGACGGACAACAAACAATGTAAAATCCATCCGAACGTGAAAGATTTTTTACCATATTCCAGAGGCGGCGGGGCCGTAAAGAAGAAACAGTCTTGTGCCCTTAGCATTCAGGCCACTCCTTTTACACCCATTCGTATCTTTTAAAAGGCGAAGAAACACCATGGTGCTTTCCATTTCATGTGCCACTCACAATGACACATGGCGTTTTAGAGTGCTGGGACTTGCATGGTATGAGACATAAACATTACAATGAAACATGGTGTTTTTAGAGTGCTGGGTACTTGCATGGTAGAGACATAAACATTACAATGAAACATGGTGTTTTAGAGTGTTGGGACTTGCATGGTATGAGATGTAAACATTTTACTGTGAACTCCATAAAAATCCTGTTCAGAGACATCCCACCTGATGTGATCTTTGAATTTCTCAAAGAGATTAACATTTCTGATCTGATCTAGAATTTTACGGACAAAAGATTTGTAGCTAATTGCCGGTGTGCTTTTAGAAGATGTGTTTTTAAAGGGTTGTGTCAGTGAGGATTTATTTTTCAAATGACTTGTGAGTTGACCTCAACGCGGAGATAGTCCTGATATGGCCGGTAGGCCCTTTTGCGGTTGGCTGGGCTATAAACAACATTACCTTACATAACCTTACCACAAATTGACAAGATCATCATGGAGAAACGTTGACGTCATTGACCAATGGATGACAGCTGATGGAATGTACGATCCCAAAGACTAAAACTCGAATGGCAATCAACCAGTTCAATGGCATCAACCAGTTCAATGGCATCAACCAGTTTCAATGGCATCAACCAGTTCAAACAAATATCACATCGCTGAAGGACACGTTGAACGGGAAAATGTTCTATGCGTTGGCAGCGACATTGACTAATTTCCTCAAAGAAACGTGTATTTGAATTTGTCAGCCCCAGCGTGGAGGCATTCACGTGGTGACTGACTGTGTAGAACATATCGCTATGATTTGAAAACCAATTCAAAGAGCTAAGGTGACTTAGTGTGCCTTGATCTGACAACGGACATGGATCAGTTCCATACCAGATAATTCAACAGCACTCAAGAGGCAGCATGTCCCAAAGGACATCTATGCATTGCTGAAATAATTCATGGCGTCTTACTGAAGTTCTCCACAAAATAATACACAGCAGACCAGATCATTGTGGTTGCTGGCATAGTAATAGGCTGTACAATATCTCTAACGCTGCTTGTGTTGCCAAATGTGAGTCATTTCGACAGCAGCAATGGACCATAGCAAGTCTCAGGAATGCACACCAACAATTCATTCAACCGAGGAAGGTGAGACAACACAAAACACTGAAGCTGTTTTGACAAATTAGTTGTTTCAAATCAAAGCAATCTCCGTGTGGAACGGAAAAAGGAGCTGAAGCAGCAACGTTCACTGTAGCTAACCAAGCCCATTCCAGCAACAACAGAACCAGCCAAGAGCCTTGGAAGGTGGTCTGATTTCCTTGTAACTTCTGACATATCGTAAACTCAGGAGCCTGTGTAAATCTCGGAAGTCAGTCTATAGAGTTGGAGACAGTATACTACTGTTCCTGCCCAGCATCGTTCTGGAGGTGTGTGATGTAGAAAACGAAACGCAACTCTGCTAACAACTGTCGAAACACTGCATCGTATATTGTACTATTTTCTGTCTGCATGACTCTTCCCCTGTCTCTTTCCTGTCTCTCACGTCTCCTCTTGGCCAAGATTGAAATAAAGAATGGCATGAGGGTGAGCTGTACTGTTGTGTAACAACTATATGTTACGGACTGGCTGTGGCAAGGGGAAACACTATGTAAAAATCACACACACACACACACACACACACACACCACACACACACACACACACACACACACATATATATATATATATATATATGTAGTTATCTGTAGTTATCTGTAGCCTCTCGAGTTGGGTCACAATAGGCTAAGCTCAAAAAGAGAAAATTACCAGAATTATTATCATTCTTGTTATTCTTGTTATTACAGTTATCATTATTATGATTGTAATCATCAATAATATTGTTTTTATTATCATTACTATTACTACTATATTATATTTATTATTATTATTATTATTGTTATGTATTATCCTAAATAATAATAATAATAATAATAATAGTAGTAGTAGTAACTATATATAGCACATATCTTTGCTCAGAGACCAGTATCTATGTGCTTAACTTCTTCTGTCGTACGCAGGCTGATTAAACCCTTCTCCTGAGGACACTGGTATGGACTGTCTGTATAGACAGGCCAGTATTAAACCCATCTGCTCAACAAAGGGGAGCGGGGTTTTGTGTGTATGACCTTCTTTTTTTTAATCCCGCCATTAAGGCAGCCACTATTCCAACTTCGGGGAGGGTTTTTGTGTAACATGTCATCCATCCCAAACAGCCAAACTGACTTTCTTTTCTGAAAGTTGATGATGGGATTTTACGTGTGTGGCAAGATGTTATGCGTGCGTTTCACCCACGGAACCTCGGTTTATAGTCTCATTCGAAGGACCATATGGGAAATATATGGGGAAATGGAGTCAGAACCAATGTTAAACTCCGAGGGAAAATCTGCTATAGATATGTTCCGAAACGGCTGGGCGGAGATTCGAAACCCGCAACCCCAGGATTACGAGTCCGGCGCTCTACCACTGAGCTATTCCGGCCCCCTAAGTGCTTAAAACTATTCGTTCTAGTTTACTAAACAGATTGTCTACCTTACTAGAGCCTACTGAAGAGCTGCCTCCTGCCCCTACAATAAGTTGTTTCCCATGTCATTTAGTCAAATATCAGTCACTCAGGTTATATATATATATATATATATCTATATATATATATATATCTATATATATAGAATATATATATATATATAACCTGAGTATGTATATAGATATATTCCCCGTTTTTCATATGCATATAATCTGTATTCGTTTGAATTGAGCGGAAAAGACTTGTTTTCATTGAATGAAGTTGTTTATTCAAGCATAAGCAAAGAATTGAAGATTTACCCCCCGGTGAATACACAGGATTAAATCAACTATGGTTAATGACGTTAATGGAGATAATTATACGAAAAAAAAAAAAAAAAAAACAGGGCGCTCAAATTCAGCCAGGCGCTGACCGTCGGTGTGGGTGTGACATCAAAATCATTTCTACACAGCGCGACGAGCGTGAGCACGTAATGACCGCCGGCCAATGTCCTGCTCAGAGTGATTCGGATTAATCATCGTTTTTACCCTGGTAAACTATGGCTTAATTCTAAATTAATTTTTTGTATGCCTTTGGTCGGGAGGTAATTCCATGAATGGCTGACATATTCTAACCCAGTTTCGATCCCACAGCTCAGCATTTCTCTGCACTTGTGTTTACGAGCTTTAACATTTGAAAAAACAGCCGTTCCCCAGTACTACTCCTGGGCGCTGTTTTCATCATGTATTCTTTTTGGTGTAACACAATGCACGATTTCTCCTCTCCACTTTTATAAATTTTCTCCTCGCTGCAACAGTGACACCTGGGGTGCCATGTCTGATTTTGTCTTAACACTGCGTTCATAATACATGTTTAGTGGGCTTGGTATATGAAAGGAACAGTTTGTTCCCCGCCGTCTTGAATTCTGTTTTTCAGTATGTATATGATCAGACGTGACACACTGCAGACTTTCTTCACTACAAACCTCTCAAGCTGAAGTGGAGACATGTGGGAATCAGCTCTGGTTTTGTTTTGATACTGCGCTATGTACAATGGTTATACACATTGTCTGTAAACTTTACATCATCTTCCAGCCAGTGGTTGCAAAGTCTGTCCCCTCTGTCGTACGAATAATGACAGCACCTTGGATGTCCTAACAGTCGTACGTTTTTTTAGAGTTATGCCATGCAAGTCTGGCCCTTGCACCTGACATTTCATCACAGTATTGATATTCCCTATCTCATAGTATAGTGGCAATGACAGTTTGCTTCAAAAGGCTCCTTTTAATCGCCTCCAAACTGTAGGATGTCGACCAACTGAACTTAGCCTTTCTTTTTCACTAATCACATGTTGGGGTTAGCGGCCAGATTTATGGAGCCTTTCCCTACGACTATTTGAAACACGTGCATTCGAAGACTGTAATAATGCGATTCTGCTTACAAACTTTTACCATGGTTTTAACACATGTCTGGTGGTCTTGATGTTACTTGGCCCTCAGAAACTTACGTACAGTACATCAGCAACGGTTCCCATTCCTCCCTGACTCGCTGTACACCTGCCCGAGAGCAGACTGGCAGATGTGTTCAGTTTTTTATCTTGATCAATGGTAAAACTTCCTCTGTAGGACTAGGAAGGTGTACACATGTAGAATACTACTAGAAAGATGCGGCTTGTAGGCCAGTCTCACTGGGGGCGGTGTCCAATAGTCGACGCATGACTGGGTTATCAGGTTTGCTGGGGGCAGTCCATCACAACAAGTACCCTATATGGACTGGTCTCCCTGATTTTTTTTTTTTTTTCAGGTTCTCAGCTGTGTGGATGCTGAAAGTAGAAACTATAGAAACCGCTTTTCCCCCCTGAATCTGAGAAAGCAAGAAGAGGACTGTTACAAACTTATGACGTGCACGTTTGAAGACGTCATGATATGCTGTTTTCAGAATATTACGTAACTTAGTTTTGTCCGCGCCTGTCCGCGTTATAAAAATAAGCGTGTCTGTTTTCTCCTCGGGACGCAATGCCGTTTGTTTGTACTACCACATGAAACATAATGTTGAATATTTTAAACAATGCTACTTCATTATTTTTATAGACCACCATGCCCCCGCTAAAGTCTCTATTACAGTCGTTAGTTTGCTGAGGAGATAAAACACACATACGTAGGGATATCTAGGGAGTCCCTCCATAATTGTTTCTGGGAGCAAGGCGTTATTTCAAAACACTGCTGCAAAATATTCTTTCACGACCATCGCAGGATGTTTGGGCTTTAGTTTTTCGTCTGTTGCCCTTGCTACCATTAAATATATATGTATTGTCCTGATTGATCATCCTCTTCATCTTCTTTATTCTCACGGCCTACATGTATCTCAACCGATGGACGTCAAACTCAAGCGAGAAAAATAGTAGTATCAAGAGTTTTGTGTCATTCCAGTTTTTTAGGGATTTGCTTTTGTTGAAGCCGTACGATCGTATGTGAATTTATTCTACGACATCACCACGCTGACACAGAGTGGAAAACCTGTTTACCGGCTGTACCTGAGTTTATTCGTCGGATTTACATCAAGTGTAACTCGCCTCGGCAATACACACCTAGTTGATTTTTGAGCATTGTTGCAACGGGTCCTCTTCGCATCCTGCGTCGAGTCGAGTCATCAACGTATGCATCTGGCGTGGGAGGCTGGCCGGGTTTTGTTGTGGTGTGAGGGCTGTTTTATGCACGCTTGTTCCTGCTGTAGGTATCTCTGTGCTGTTCTGGATTTGTGCTGGGTTGTCAGTGGTGTGGTTTGAATTCTTCAGGGTTGGTTGGTGCTGTGTCTTCAGGTTCTGCCCTGGGAACATTGTTTTGGGACGGTTGTGTGTTCCTGTCGTGTCGTGCCGTTGTCTTCAGGGTCTGCGTGCCATCGTTTCGGCGCCTTGTGAACATCCTCTGTCATCGTCTGCAGCCCCGTCGTGAGTCTTGTGACGCTTGTGCGGGTCCTCAGGATTGGAGAGAAGAAAACTTCGGCGCTAGTAGTAGTATGACTATATATAGTATATATGCTTGTAATTGTATGTGTGGTGTGTCTAGTTGCCCGTACAGAGAGTATTGTGTTGTGTATTGTTTAATCCATTAACATCATCATCATCATCATCATCATCATCATCATCATCACAATCATTCTTTTATATTTAAATTATAATTTCGTTTCCTTATTTTCCTCTTTTGTTTTATTTTCTTTGGAAGAATAAAAAGAATTTTGGAGATTGGGGAATGTGTGACTGGTGTGTCCACAGAACATCATGACAAACACAGTCGCAAAGATGAATGGCCGTTGGAAAACTATATAACCGGAGCTATATTGCACCATACCATCCACAGTTGCCGTACGCGCGTAACGTTGCGATAAGGACACACAGAGGAGCCCAGTCAGCTCTGGCGGGTAATACCTCTTTCAACCCGTGCCTTCAACCTGGACACAACTACGCCTACTCTAGAGTACGTCCCTCAATGGCTTGCAAACCGACTGTATCAAGTATCAGTTCAGTATTGATTACTATTCTGCGAGACGATTAATGAACAAAGCTGTCACGCCAAGCAATATGTGCAGCACTAACCCAAACATTTGAAACACTGTTCAAGTGTGCTGCATGTTATCAAGCCAATCTTTCGGATTGGTCCCAGAGAACAATTATCCAAAACGCTGTGAACACATGCTCACACACCCCATACACAACATGTGTATAACTTACCACACACACATACAACGAATGATAATGGCACAACCAGCGCTAGGTGGGTACTCAAGGTCTGATCAGCACGCTGTGCTAATGCGTAGGTCAGACATCTTCTTAGTCGTAGCCACAAGACCCCTCTCTCTTCAATTAGGTCATGTTAGTCAGTAATTCTTTTATCTGTCAGCTTTTAAATCATGCGGCAGCGTGGTCTCAAAACTCAGCGAATGGTGTGTAGCGTATATGGGACGAGTCCGCACGCAGTGACCTCAGGGGGTTCCGCCTCCTTGATGAAACTGAAAAGTGTGGACACACATGCCCTTCTTTCCCTCACACTTTAAAATGGAGATTTCAAAAGTTTTGGACAAGTTTCTGGGTACCATCTGGGTATGCATTGACCTGGCGTCTTTGTCCTTGCACTTAAATAGTAAAACAATGTGTGCCTCGGGGGGTGTACAATGTGCAATCGCCCTATGATCAAGAGAAGGCAATGATGAACCCATCCTTGCTAAACAAACTAACAGCTGCCATTTTATGTATCAATTTTGAAATGAGGGTATATAAGTATTTTCTTCATTTAGCTGTTTTCAGTTCAGTATCATTCTAAAAGA
>JADBJO010021406.1:22500-25000 GCA_016801955.1 Conus betulinus
AATCAGTCGCAGCCCATGTCATCAATCATGTGTGTCATATAAAAATCTGCAAGCGGGAAGGAATATAAATCATGGCGTCAGTGCAAGATGCCAGTACAAGATAGGTCACGAGGTTTCTGTCACGGTTTTCTCAGAACTCGGTGAAAGCAGACCACGCTTCGCTCTTTCTATACATGTATATAAGGTAACTGACACCCACACCAGTACATTACCTAAATAACTGTACTCACTTTTCCTATATATTGTATTCTTCGGGATGTTCTCCAAAAACTTAAAGCTCCCCAGAAACGTCTTTCACTCAGGTTACTACAACAGTGCATGTGTGATTTGTAAAGTCTTGAAAGCTAGTTCAGTTTAGAATGTCAGCCGTGTGTCAAGACTGGAAGACTGCAACTACGATTACTACTACTACCATTACTACTACTACTGCCAATACTACTGCTGCTGCTGGTACTGCTAGTCTTTCTGCAGCTGCTGTTACTACTGCTACTACTATTACTTTGAAGCTGCTGCTGTTGTTACTAAACCATACACACACGCGCGCGCGCGCATGTACCATGCGTGCAGGCACGCACGCGCATGGACACACACGTATATATATTTGTTTAAAAATAGAATTGTAAAAGGAAGTTTTAAAATCTGAAGTTAAAAAAATACATATATATACACATATAATAATAATACAAAACTTGCTGTTATGTCATAGAGGGAAGAAATAGGGGGAAATAAGCATTCATATCAGCAGTGGCAGTTAGCTTCTCAAATGAGTCTTCAGCAAGCTTATAGTCTCCAAGGAGGAGACACTCTCCAATGGGGGGAGGAAGCTCACTAACATATAACTTCTGGTCAGATACCGGTATTTCGAAACACTGATTGTTTCTCCTCAATGACCGCGGAAAGTGGTAACTTAATAACTCTCTCTGCCTTTCGGTTTTAAGAAGAATGCTATCCCAGAAAAAGGCTGGTGTGCAATACCATAGTATGTTTGTTGAGTTTCCAAAAAAAACAACCAAAGGTGCCACCCAAGAAGCAAAAGAAAATCATGAAAGAGCAAAACAAGCTACATTTTCTAGTGAAAAGTAGAAAATATAAAAAGATAACTCTTAAGACACAAATGCTGAGGGCCAGTTCTGGAATGAATCCACAAGGGACTAAATTATGATTGACTAATACATTCCAAGGATAAGCAACCAAGCACCATTCCGCAACTTACACAGCAGCTTGGTGTTGCAAAGACTGCAAGAAATATTTAATCATAAAACAAAACTTGCTCTTATGTCTTAGAGTGAAGAAACAGGGGGGGAGATAAGCAATCATATCTGCAGTGGCAGGTAATTCTGCCTAACTAACAGTATGTGCTTGGGAGGGTGAGTGGGGAATAAATAAATGCTTCTCAAATGAGTCTTCAGCAAGCTTATAGTCTCCAAGGTGTGCGTGCGTGGGTGCGTGCGTGCGTGGGTGAAAAAAATCGAGGTGGTCGCGGAGATTGGCAATATTTTGTGGCTTACTGAGCCCAAAACAGAAAAGAAAAGTGCTATAAGTCTGTGAGGAGCAGGGAACTCAACTTTTATCTTTATTGGTAAAAACATGTTTGCGTGGCATTGTTTGAGGCCACTTTTTCTTTTTTTTTTGTCCGAGAGGACCTTATTGGCACATACAGTTGGAACACGTAGATGTGAAATGATACTAGACGGATCTTTTAACGAATATAATCTAAAAACAGTTATTGATTAATAACGGGAACTCTCTTCTGTTCGTATGACTGGTTTTGAATGACGGTGCGTAAGCGAGAGTCTGACAGTGATGAATACAAGTTAGATAGCGACTAATGACTGGACCATCTGACCAACGTAAGGGGTTGTCACCAGTCTTGAAAAAGAAGACGAAGAAGTAAGGTAAAGTAAGGTAAGGTGAGGTGATGTTGCTCATCGTCCAGCCGACCAAAAAGGGCCATATTTGTGCTGTCACTGCGTTAAGAAGAAGAAAGAAGAAGAAGAAGAAGATGATGATGATGATGAAGAAGAAGGATTGTTAAAAATAAGGATTGCATATTCTGATGCTAACAGTTTGTTTCTACACCTTCCCATTCCCCACATTTATATATTTCATGCTCTTTCCTTTCTTTTTGACAAGCTATAGTTATATTATATATCTGCAGCATTGAATTGATCAGATGTACGCGTGAGAAAATTGTCATGTTTGTCGCTTTTTGTTAATCTCTGTCTCCAATTCACTGGAGGTAGATATCATTTGGGTTCTGCCTTAGGATTTTTGTTTTTGTTAATCCACGTCTCCATTTACTGGAGGTAGATATCATTGGGGTTCTGCCTTAGGATTTCTTTTTGTTAATTCCTATCTCCAATTTTCTGGAGGCAGATATCATTGGGGTTCTGCCTTAGGATTATTTTTGCTTCCCTCCTTGTCTTCTTGTCTGTCATTGCACTCCCATTTTTTGGTTCTTGTTTATATCTTTTCAACTGTCCTCCTCTCAGTAATTGTC
>JADBJO010021407.1:0-2500 GCA_016801955.1 Conus betulinus
GTTGACAGTGTTTCAATGGAACAGGGCTTTGGTTATTTACACTGCTACAACAGTACCATCCAGAACTAACCCCGCTTATGATTTATTATTAAAAAAAATCAAAAGTGTATGTTGTTGGTTCGTTGCGTAGTGAATGACTGGGCGTCGCCGCGCGCGGCTCTCAGCGCGTGTGTGTTGTGTGTGGTTACAGAGAGAGAGAGAGAGAGAGAGAGAGAAGTAGAGAGAGAGACAGAGACGATACAGACAACAGACGAGAGGCATACAGACAGACAGAGTGAGAGAGAGGGTGCACAGCAGCGGCAGTCGACTCACCATTCAAGCTGGCCGGGCCTTCAAAACCGTCCCTTACACCCAGCGGCAGGCACCAAGGCCCCCCCTTGATTACGTCAGCAGCACGTCACCCTCGCTGACATTGACCGCAGCGGGGGGGGGGGGGTTCCCTCAGTTTGACCGTGCTGACCATCCATCATCGATCTGGTGTGCACATCAATTTGTTTTGGCCTCCGTTGGACCGCCTCCGTAACATGTATAGAACGTTAGGTTCATTTCTTTATAACTCTTTATGCTTATCTTGTGTGTGTGTGTGGGTGTTGTGTGTGGTGTGTGTTTTGTGTGGTACTGTGTTGGTGTGTGTGGTGGTGTGGATAGGTATGTTGTGTGAACGGAAACTTGGACAAACATTTCCTTTCATCTGTCTGAGCCATGCCTCGGAAGGCCTTGGTTTATATGATGACCGCGCTGACCAAAATGTTTACCTAAGGAATGTGCTGAAACCTGTACACAAGTGGTTAGATTGGTTATAATCCATGGAGACAACGCCAGTATTGAAACGGTACAGAAAACTGTAGAGTTGGTCATGGAGTATAGAACAGATGTATAACTTTGCACCTACTGTGTGATCCGAAGCCGGCAGTAATGATTAATAGAATAAACTACAAAACTTCGATGACATCGTTGGGATAGAGTTAGCCCCTCACCCCCTCCTTTTTTCTGTCTGTCCCTCGTCCCCCTCTCCATCCACTCCCCCCCTCCTCAGCTCAGCCCTGTGTTGTGGACTCTCCACACCCACCGCCTCACACCCCTGCTGCTGAGCGGGCCATCAGTTTCTCCACAGAAAGCGGAGGTGATCAGGCAGGGAGGTGATCAGGCAGGGGAGGTGACCAGCAGGTGATGGAGGTGATCAGCAGGGGAGGTGATCAGGTAGAGGGAGGTGATCAGGCAGGGAGTGGTGATCAAAGCAGGGAGGTGATATAGGTAGGGGATGAGAACCGGCAGGGGAGGTGATCAGGCAGGGGAGGTGATCAGGCAGGGAGTTGATCAGGTAGGGGAGGTGATCAGGCACGGGGAGGTGATCAGGCAGGGGAGGGAGGGTGTCAGGCAGGGGAGGTGATCAGGCAGGGGAGGTGATCAGGCAGGGGAGGTGGTCAGGCAGGGGAGGTTATCAGGCCGACATTGCGATTGCCTGAAGCCCAACCACCATGTTGTGCAGAGAACGTGAAGCTTTCTCTGTGCCATGTTTCAGCAGCTGTCTGTGCACCAAAACGACTGTGTTCATCACAGAGTGGAGGTCACTTTGGCAGCTTGGTCAGCTGACTTCGGGGTTACTTACAGTGGCATTAATTCATACGTCACAGGGAACAAAGAAGACTAAGTACGCAAATTAGTCGGTCTGCATGCAGGCACATAAATAACGAACCAGCCGGTATATACGTAGCGTAAATCAGTCAGGTAACAAGATGAACTGTGAACGTAATGCTTCTTACTGTCTGAGCACAGAGGAGGTTTCCATCCTGGTGTTGCAGAGACTTTACAGTGACCGTTGTTTTTTGTCACAGACTTCTCCTTCAGCACAACGGCCACAGTCCTTCAGGCAGTTGTCTCCGAACTTTCCGTCCTCACAGTCTGCACAGCACAAACACATCATGAAGCTCCCTTCACAAATGTATTGATGATACTGTCAGCTTGCATAACGCTGTCAACATGCTTAATGCAAGTAATGCCGAACTGAATGGATCATTGCTGTCTAAATCATTTTAAACCAAAATTTAGAAAGACAGGGGAGTTTTTACCGCCAAGGACATTGACAAACAAAGCACACAGGACAGGACACGATGCATTTCGACCTCTTGGGTCTTCTTCAAGAAAAAAAATCACATTTAACATTTAGGACAGTACAAACAAAGAACGAATGGCCGCCATTCTTCCTACCACATGGAGAACAAATACGTCACTCTTCGTTCTTTGTTTGTACTGTCCTAAATGTTAAATGTGTGTTTTTTTTTTTTTTTTTTTCACTCCGAAGAAGACCTTTAGGTCGAAATGCATCATGTCTTGTCCTTTGCTTTGGTTTGTCAATGGCCTTGGCGGTCAACAATTAACCCCCCTCTCTTTCTAGATTATACTTCGTTCTCCGCCCTCAGGTCACTCCATTTTTGAATCATTTTAACATTTAACGCTTACATTCTTCAAAGGTTCTCTCTCTCTCTCTCTCTCTCGCCCT
>JADBJO010021407.1:7500-15000 GCA_016801955.1 Conus betulinus
AACATAACTTGTTGTGCTGCCAGTTCTGGTGTGGTGTCTGTAGTTTGCACGGGTGTATGATACACTCTTGTTTAGTTATTTCTTTGGGACACAATCTTCTGTTAGTTGGCCTTATCCACTGACACACACACGCACTCACACTGACAGACGATCTTCTGAGAATGCGGATGACTTACCTGCTTGGCAGAAGGTACTAAGACAGACAATAAAAATCTGAGAATGTGGAGGACGTACCTGTTGTGCGCAACGGCATATCTTTATTTCCTTTACACCCCACATATACTGAGACACACAATACAATCTGTGAGAATGTGGATAACTTACCTGTTGTACACAAATGCGTCTCTTTATTCTCTTTACACATCCCCACGCACTGACACAGACAATAAACTCTGTGAAAAATGGGGATAACTTACCTGCTGCGCAGAAAGAAAGGCATCTCTTTACTTCCTTTACATCTGTCACAGTGACACCGTTTTCTCTTGTCACACGGTTTGTCGTCAGCACAACACCCGCAACTCTGACTGCAGTCGTCTCCATAGTAGCCATCCTGACACTCTGCAGCATGAAACAGTTATACATCATAACAACATGCGCGAGGAGAGGAGAGAGAGAGAGAGAGAGAGAGAGAGAGAGAGAGAGAGAGAGAGACGAGAGAGAGTATTAATCGATATGTTCATATTATTTTTTTGATAGGCATCTAGATAAGGCACTTTTGATTACTGACGGGCAAAGATACAAATATGTTTCAGAGAAGTGGGTTTGTTTTGTTTTGGTTTTGTTTTGTTTTGGTTTTGGTTTTGTTTCTTTGCGTCATCCGTTTTTTTTTTTGTTTTTTTTTTTTTCGCGTCATCCAAACTGAATCATGTCAATGGTGGATCCGTGTTTGAATACTAGCTGCTGTGATCCTGTAGTCAGAAGTCCTCAGTGTGAATTACTGTGATCCTGTAGTCAGAAGTCCTCAGTGTGAATTGCTGTGATCCTGTAGTCAGAAGTCCTCAGGTGTGAATTACTGTGATCCTGTAGTCAGGAGTCTCAGTGTGAATTACTGTGATCCTGTAGTCAGGAGTTCTCAGTGTGAATTACTGTGATCCTGTAGTCAGGAGTCCTCAGTGTGAATTACTGTGATCCTGTAGTCAGGAGTCCTCAGTGTGAATTACTGTGATCCTGTAGTCAGGAGTCCTCAGTGTGAATTACTGTGATCCTGTAGTCAGGAGTTTCTCAGTGTGAATTACTGTGATCCTGTAGTCAGGGGAGTTCTCAGTGTGAATTACTGTGATCCTGTAGTCAGGAGTCCTCAGTGTGAATTACTGTGATCCTGTAGTCAGAGTCCTCAGTGTGAAGTCCTGTAGTCAGGAGTCAGTGTGAATTACTGTGATCCTGTATTCAGGAGTTCTCAGTGTGAACTGTGATCCTGTGATCCTCAGTGTAATTACTGTGATCCTGTAGTCAGGAGTCCTCAGTGTGAATTACTGTGATCCTGTAGATGGAAGTCCTCAGTGTGAATTTACTGTGATCCTGTAGTCAGGAGTTCTCAGTGTGAATTACTGTGATCCTGTAGTCAGGAGTCCTCAGTGTGAATTACTGTGATCCTGTAGATGGAAGTCCTCAGTGTGAATTACTGTGATCCTGTAGATGGAAGTCCTCAGTGTGAATTACTGTGATCCTGTAGTCAGGAGGAGTGTTCTCAGTGTGAATTACTGTGATCCTGTAGTCAGGAGTCCTCAGTGTGAATTACTGTGATCCTGTAGTCAGGAGTCCTCAGTGTGAATTACTGTGATCCTGTAGTCAGGAGTCCTCAGTGTGAATTACTGTGATCCTGTAGTCAGGAGTCCTCAGTGTACTGTGATTACTGTGATCCTGTAGATGGAAGTCCTCAGTGTGAATTACTGTGATCCTGTAGTCAGGAGTTCTCAGTGTGAAATTACTGTGATCCTGTAGTCAGGAGTCCTCAGTGTGAATTACTGTGATCCTGTAGTCAGGAGTCCTCAGTGTGAATTACTGTGATCCTGTAGTCAGGAGTCCTCAGTGTGAATTACTGTGATCCTGTAGTCAGGAGTTCTCAGTGTGAATTACTGTGATCCTGTAGTCAGGAGTCCTCAGTGTGAATTACTGTGATCCTGTAGATGGAAGTCCTCAGTCAGTGTGAATTACTGTGATCCTGTAGTCAGGAGTCCTCAGTGTGAATTACTGTGATCCTGTAGTCAGGAGTCCTCAGTGTGAATTACTGTGATCCTGTAGTCAGGAGTCCTCAGTGTGAATTACTGTGATCCTGTAGTCAGGAGTCCTCAGTGTGAATTACTGTGATCCTGTAGTCAGGAGTCCTCAGTGTGAATTACTGTGATCCTGTAGTCAGGAGTCCTTAGTGTGAATTACTGTGATCCTGTAGTCAGGAGTCCTCAGTGTGAATTACTGTGATCCTGTAGATGGAAGTCCCCAGCGTCATCTTCTTTGATTCTCTGATCAGAAGTCCAAAGCGTCAGCTACTCTGATTCTCTCTGTCTCTCTGTCTCTCTGTCTCTCTCTCTCTCTCTCTGCTCTCTCTCTCTCTCTCTCTCCTCTCTCTCTCTCTCTCTCTCTCTCTCTCTCTCTCTCTCTCTCTCTCTCTCTCTCTCTCTCTCTATATCTATATATATATATATATATATATATATATATATATATATATATATATATAATCCTTAGAGCCAGTTACTTTGTGCTTGAAATTGAAAGCCATCATGAAGATTATGGCTTCACACTGTTCTGAACTGCTAGCAGACAGTGTACAGTTATTTCTCTTCACCTGATAACTGTCTGCTGTAGTATTCATCACTATGTACTCCTCTGTCCATCATGGGCATCAAGTGGTAGGAGTACGTGACCAACATAGAAGTCCTAGAAAGAGCTCAACTGCAAAGCATCGAGTCAATGCTCATGCTAAAACAACTTCGCTGGGCAGGGCATATCACCCGGATGTCTGACACTCGCATGCCAAAAGCAGTATTCTATGGGGAGTTGGTCCAAGGCAAACGCAATACAGGCGTACCACAGAAAAGATTCAAGGACCAACTGAAGAAGCAACTATCCCAAGCGGACATCAACCCCAAGACTTGGGAGCAGTCAGCATCAGATAGAGGTGGCTGGAGAGCTTCAACACTCAGGGGAACGCAACACTTTGAGGAAAACAGACGACAGAACATACAGGAGAAGAGAAGGAGAAGGACAGACCCAGGTCAGCAGCCTAACAACACAGGCCAGATCTGCACCTGCCCACAATGCCACTGATCCTGTAGATCACACGGGTTGGACCGATTAGTCATCAAAGGGCGTGCCGCCCATCCTGGCGGAACTTCCCGCTAATCTTCGCAAGCGAAGAACTAGCCATCATCACTCCTCTGTCAACAAACAGTATACACTTAATCATCTTCATATGATATATGTGGAAGTATTCATTACTATGTCTTCCTCTCTTAACAGACAGTATACAGTTATTCATCTTCATCTGATAGCTGTTGAAGTATTCATCATGCTGTCTTGCGATGTTAACAGACAGTTTATAGTTTATCCACCTTTCATCTGACAACTTTCACTATCCTCCTCTGTTCACAGACAGTATAGAGCTATTTTTCTTCATCTGACAGCACTCACTAGCCTACTCTGTTCACAGACAGTATAGAGTTATTTATCTTCATCTGACAGCACTCACTATTCTACTGTGTTCACAGACAGTATAGAGTTATTTATCTTCATCTGACAGCACTCACTATCCTCCTCTGTTCACAGACAGTATAGAGTTATGTATCTTCATCTGACAGCACTCACTATCCTACTGTGTTCACAGACAGTATAGAGTTATGTATCTTCATCTGACAGCCGTCTTTTGTGCTGTTCATGACTGTACTCGTCTGTTTCATTGACAGTAACCTACACAGTTATCTATCTTCATCTGACACCTGTCTGATGTGCTTTTCATAAATCCCCTCAGTCAATTTCAGGTTTTGACTTGAACTGACAAATCAGCTGTGCAACTCGCGATAGTTTCTGTTTTACATCGTGTATTCAGGATACAGCGACAGAAAACAGGATGTGCATTACAATTTTGTAGTAATGACCACTGTTTGTCAGGGAATAAATCCCGATGTGGATGACATCTTTTGATATAGCAGCTGCCCCGGTGCACTGGTTCAGGACCTGGTTCGCCTGCTTGGATAGAAGTGGTGGGTTTGAGTTCCACTGGAAGGTTGGAGTTGGGTGTGAGTTGTGGCCTGGTTGTCTTTTTTCCCACAGCTGAGTGGGTTTAGGGAGCTATGCGGAAAGGCTGGAGTGGGGTGTGTGTTGTGAGTTGTGGCCTGGTTGTCTCTTTCCCACAGCTGAGTGGGTTTAGGGAGCTATGCGGAAAGGCTGGAGTGGGGTGTGTGTTGTGTGTTGTGGGCTGGCTGTCTCTTTCCCACAGGCGAGTGGGAAGGATGGAACCATACCGGTGCTTCTCTGAGTGTATTGTCCAGATTTCCTGACTGACACAGCAGGGTGTCTGTATTTCACAGGCCTGGCTAACGCTGGTATACAACATGAAAAAAGAATAGAACACCAGCCTTTCAGGTCGTTTCAGTTGTCGTGGATGTTGTGGGCTCACGGGGAAAGATCGGAGCAACACAGTGGGGTCAACTGATGCGTATCAGAGGTCAGCAGGGTCATGACCACTCAGAGCAACATGAGATCCACAGCATCATCAGCTTCACCCTCCAAGTCAACCGTCGTTTTAACAGAAAGCTTTAAACTCCATGCTCTCTGAAGCAATGCTCTCATGGTGCATTGTCTCCACGTTAACCGTCGTTTAACAGAAAGCCTCAAACTCCATGGCCTCTCACGCCCTGCTCTCATCGGGCATCTCTCTGTGGAGTGTGTCTCTCCATGCTCACGCCTATGCTGAGTTCCTGTCAACGTTCCTAGTGTCAGCAAAATTGTGGGAACTGTCGTTGAACAGACGTAGTGACAACATCTGGAGATGAACGCTCACTTCTGCTGGACCTCCTTAGGCTGCAGGAGAGCTCTGGAGTGGTCCACCTTCTGACATTGACTTGATGTTGATGCTTCCATTGAACTGACACTGACTTGATGTTGATGGCTCCCACTGAACTGACAATGACTTGATATTGATGGCTTCCACTGAACTGCCATTGACTTGATATTGATGCCTCCCACTGAACTGACACTGACTTGATGTTGATGGCTTCCACTGAACTGACAATGACTTAATATTGATGCCTCCCATTGAACTGACAATGACTTGATATTGATGGCTCCCACTGAACTGCCATTGACTTGATATTGATGGCTCCCACTGAACTGTCATTGATGTTGATGGCTCCCACTGAACTGCCATTGATGTTGATGGCTCCCCACTGAACTGACATTGATGTTGATGGCTCCCACTGAACTGACATTGATGTTGATGGCTCCCACTGAACTGACATTGATGTTGATGGCTCCCACTGAACTGACATTGACTTGATGTTGATGCCTCCCATTGAACTGACATTGACTTGATATTGATGGCTCCCATTGAACTGCCATTGATATTGATGGCTCCCACTGAATTGACATTGACTTGATGTTGATGGCTCCCACTGAACTGACATTGATGGTGATGGCTCCCACTGAACTGACATTGACTTGATATTGATGGCTCCCACTGAATTGACATTGCCTTGATGTTGATGCCTCCCATTGAACTGACATTGATGGTGATGGCTCCCATTGAACTGCCATTGATATTGATGGCTCCCACTGAATTGACATTGACTTGATGTTGATGGCTCCCACTGAACTGCCATTGATGTTGATGGCTCCCACTGAACTGACATTGACTTGATATTGATGGCTCCCTGTGAATTGACAATGACTTGATATTGATGGCTCCCACTGAATTGACATTGACTTGATGTTGATGGCTCCCATTGAACTGACATTGATGTTAATGGCTCCCCCTGAATTGCTAGTGTAGAGAATGCTACATCAATGTGAAGACGGTCCTATGCTATATCAGTGTGATGACGATCCTATCTGAAGAATGCTACATCAATGTGAAGACGGTCCTCACTGAAGAATGCTACATCACTGTGATGACGGTCCTCACTGAAGATGCTACATCAATGTGAAGACGGTCCTCACTGAAGATGCTACATCAATGTGAAGACGGTCCTCACTGAAGAATGCTATATCAATGTGAAGACGGTCATCACTGAAGATGCTACATCAATGTGAAGACGGTCCTCACTGAAGAATGCTATATCATGTGAAGACGGTCCTCACTGAAGAATGCCACATCAATGTGAAGACGGTCCTAACGGCAGGAATGTGGGATCATGTGAACATTTCTTCAGCCACAGGCGGCGTTTAACTCCCCACCACTCCAACACACAAAACATCCTCCGCTAAGGTCTCGTTTAAATAAATTCTGAGCCATACCAATACACAGTGCAAGGAGCTCAGCCGAACGCATATTTAGAGCACAGATCAGAGAAAAGGCACTGATACATGTCCAGTCTCCCCCCCCCACCGACTTCCCCAACACCTCCACTCCCTGCCAGGTGGTCTTACCGTCACACGTGTCGCCGGACCATCCTAGTCTGCAAGTGCAGGCTCCGTTAGTGGGTCACATGACTGCTGGCAGCCCTTGGAGCACTGCTTGGTGTGCAGTCATCTTCAGGCCCGTAGTAACCTGCTTTACACACTGTACACACACACACACACACACACACACACACACACACACACACACACACACACACACACACACACACACACACACACACACACACACACACACACACACACACACACACACACACACACACATACATGCATCCATGCATCTTCACACGCACGCGTACACGTACGCCCGCAAAGATACAGGCACCAAAGCATCACTGGTGTGGATGACAGACAGGCCATGAAAAAAACCCACCCATGTGAAAACCCTGACACACACTGAGAGAGTCACTCCACGTACTGACCTTACTGAAAGCTTCAGTCACAAACATAACACTAGCACTATCACTGTGCCACTGGAGAGCAGACTGGAACAAGCCCATGTATCTACAAGACTGAGAAATACGCCCGTCTTGCCAGCAGCTCAGAATGCTCGGTCTCCCATACCAAAGTCCAAGCTCACAGATCTGTGAGACTGAGAAATGTTGGCAGTATAGCTAGCAGCTTAAGAAAAATCGGTCTTCCACGCCACAGTCTTTGCCATAGAGTCTGGAGCATGGGGGGGAGGGGGGGGGGGGGGGGGGGGGGTGTGTGTGTAGGCTCATCAGCCTATGATCTGATGAAATAGTTTACGATGCCTGGTAAGAAGAGGACCAGAATTCTTAAGGCATTGGCACAGGCAGCTGAAAGCGGTTCCAGCTGGATCTGGTCAGGGAGCAGAAAGATAAATTTGATACGGCTTAAGCTTCCTAACAGGTGTTCCATGGCGATGGAGTATCTTTCCGTTTAATATCCCTGTTTTTTTTT